>JAULBY010034937.1:0-14740 GCA_032358315.1 Ophiocytium majus | reverse complement strand
CTGTCTGATTTCCTGGTCACACGCACCGTGTGCAAAGGGCTTTCCGCGCCCTAAGCGGAGTTTAATAAGAGTACTTTTATGCATGTACTTCCTTTCAGGTGGTACATACTACGTAGTACTTGAGAAGTATTTCAGGTAATATGAAACTCTGCTTGGGGCGCAGAAAGCCCTGTGCACGTGATGTGCGCGTGACTACACCCCCAGGTCAATTCCTTTGGTACATGTGTGGCGGCCTCAGCAGTCTGGTGTGCTACTTGGTGGGGTTGTGAGGCAGCACCGAACTTCCAAGTCGAGATTGCTCGGACCTTTCCGTTGCAAAGGGCACCGCTATTTTGCACGCTACTGCCGCCGCTGCTGCCACCGCCACTGCCGCCGCCGATCGTGCCGCTGCTGCTGCTGTGGTGGTGCTGCTGCCTCACCTTTGTGCACCTCTACTTTCAACAGTTTTCTCCACAACTTCAAGTGCACGGCACCCCCCCCAGAGGTGATACCTTGCCATCACATTGTGCAGCTTCAGCATACACCTACTGTACCTTGTAAGCCTGGGCCACCTCGCGCACCTCTGTCTACTTGAACATCTTGCGCTGCTTTTTCAACTTCTGTGTTGTGACAATCCAGGTGTGAAACCCTTGAATGCGGCGCCTGCGCACCTACCTTACCTCAACCACCTCCTGCGTACAGGCATCAAAGCAGTCCTGGTAGCGGATCTGACGCGCCGTGTACGAGAGGAAAATCCGGAACGGGTGCAGACATCGTCCTATTTGCATCCCATGAATGGACTTGCATGACCGCCGCTGAGCACTTCGCGGCATGTGCAACATGCTCTGCTTCAGCAGGCTGAGAGTGCAAAACAATGCTCAGATGCGCTACACCACAGCCCAAGGGCCGTCAGCCCAACGCACAACAGCAGTGGCGTCCCGGGGCATGCGTGCTCCCTGCACATGCTGCTACACTGTCAGGCACCCTCACATGTAGTACCAGCAGGCAGACGCAGCAAGCCGCCACCGAGAGGGATGGCGGAATTCTTGACACGACAAGGGGACGCAGACAACGGCAGGACACCGCGACATAGCATGCAGTACCACGCACTTGCATGCCAACACACAAAAGCATGTCTATGACATCTCGGTCACAGGGGTCACTTGGTGGCATTGGCAACATAACTGTCATTTGTGAGGTGCATGGGCGCATGCACCCGAGTCGATTGGCTGCCACAACGCAAACCAAACACAACACCGCTCTAGGCTTGGCGGCCAGATGCAGCATGCAGAGAGCACACTCTCCCGCACATACACACCAGGCGAGCTACCAAGTGTGCAGCCCAGTGCCACCGGCAACAGAGGCCCAACAACGTTACTCTGTGCACTCATAGCACCCAGACAATGTGTCCCATGACAACCCAGCCTTAAAGCAGCGGGGGGGGCGCCCACTTGCAAACGTAAGCCCAGCCCTACGAAAGCAGTGCCCGGTGCGCAGCGTGCGCACACTTGCGGGCACAGGACAGCGCAACTCCACGCCGTCCACAACCAGCACATCCAGGTGTGACGGCAAAGTGTCTAGGCACAGCCGGTGCGGAGAGTCTGGCCGTGCGGGGTCCTTCACCAAGCACGTCAGCTCCAAGAGGCTGGCAGGCAGCACTGGTACGCCGCTGTCCGCTCGCACCAGCCCCTGCACTGTGGCCAAGTGCAGCACCTCCAACTGATCTGGCAAGGTCAGGTCATAGCCAAAATGCCACTCGTCAAGTCGCAGGCGGCGCAGGGGAGCGCGGCAGGAGCGGCATGGCGCGTGGAAAGAAACGGAACAGCTGCAGCGACAGCAGGCCTTCGGGAAGGGCTGGCAGAATGGCAGGGCAGTACTGCGCCAGATGCAGGTACCGCAGGGAGACTGGCAGGGGCGGCAGGGCATGGTGACGAACCTGCCACTCTGGCACCCACCCACGCTGCGTCACCCACAACTCCACCAGCCGTGATGGCAGCTGCGGTACTGCTTGCTCAACGGATGAGAGAGTGAGCTTCAGCAGCCCTGGTGGCAGCAGCCCAACCGCGCGCACCTGACCACCCAGGGAAAGCTCCTGCAGCGTGTCTGGCAGGAGATCCAGGGGCGGAGTGGCCATGTTGTGCTCGAGGTGCAGCTTCAGCAGACCGGGCGGGGACGTCTCCACGGCGATCATTTCGTTATCTTCTTGGTCGCGGTCGTTGGTCACCACAAGCGAGTGCAGCCCTGGCGGCAGCTGAAGCCGGCTCCTGCCAGCTAGGGCGCCACACCGCACGACTTCCAGTTCCTGCAGAGTCTCCGGCAGCACCAGCAGCGGCGCCAGCTGCAACCTCTCCAGTTCCAGCCGCTCCAGGCTAGGCGGTAGGGCGCAGACGACGCCCACACTCTGTCTGCCATGACAGCTGCTGCTGATATCGAGGGCGTACAGAGTGAGGCTGCGCAGCCGCAGTGGCAGAGCCAGCCCAGGCACCTCGTCCACAGGCAGGTCCGTCCGAAGCCCCCGCAGGTCCGCAGGCATGGCAGCCATGATGTTGCGCGCCGCCGTCTTGCACGAAGCCACGTCGTCTTTCCAGGGACACACATCGCTTTCGTGGGGATCGCGCACCCGCATTTGCAGCTCCTCCAAGGTACTTGGCGCCGCGCCCAGCTGTCCCTCAAAGTCCACCAGGTCCAGGCACCGCAGCGCGCCAGGCAGCTGCAAAGGGTTGGCGGTGGTGGCCCATGCGAAAGAGCCTGACAGGTGCAGCCGGACGACGGTGGGAAGCGCCAGGATGCTGGACGCAAGGGCATCAGGTACGCAGTCTGCATCCAGCCACACCTGGAGAGGGGGCAGGACCGACCGCAGCTCCCTGTTGAGGCTCCACCCCTCCTCGGGAAGCAGGCGCGAGTTTGCTAAGATGGCAAGCACCGCTGGCAGCAGCAGCGAGGTGCCAGACCGCGCCTTCTTGCCAGTGGGTGACATGTCTTTGGCTTTTGTGTGTGCTGCTGCCTCGGCCATCGCTATAGCACCAGCCAGGAACCCCCGCCTCTGGTTCTTCCGCTGCCCGCAGCACCGTGTGTGTCTGAGAGATGCAACGTAAATTTAAAACTTCAAGAACCCAGCGACCAAGTTCAACAAGTTCTGAAAAGAGAGAGATCTCTCTCAGAGAGAGGCAAGCGCTATAGCGTGTGCGGGGGTGATGGCGGCAGCACCAGCAGCTGGTACCAGGCATGCCACCCGCCGTGTGCTGCTGGTGGCAGCAGCGGTGGCGGCAACGTTGTCAGGCCGAGCTTTGGGCTTCGTTGCCATGTCAACGCAGCCAGGAGGTGCAGCGGCAGCCAAGCCCACCGTGGTGGTGACAGGGGCCAGCAGGGGTTTCGGAAGGGCGGTGGCGCTGGAGGCTGCGGCTGCGGGCTATCCCGTCATTGGCCTGGCTCGCGTTTCCCCTGACCTTGACAGCTTGAAGGAGGAGGTGAGCTGCCGTTCTGCTGTGCTGCTGGCGGCCCGCAGCAACTCCAAGTGTGATGTTCTGCGCCGAAGTCCCCTGTGCTGGCTGTTCGGTGAGCGCACAGCACCAGAGCGTGGTAGGCATCCTCAGCCAAGACCATTCATTCACTTCTGTGCCTGCCGGGTCCCCCGTTTTATGGAGGTCTGGGGGGTGTAACAGTGGTAGTGCAAAGCATGTTACGATTTGAAGGACCCCAACAGCTGGCACCGACAGGTCCCATGTGTCAGTATGGGCTAGTGCATGCTGTGCTTGCCCACCTCATTGTAAGAGAAAAGAGCGCCGTGGTGTGCTGGGCCCTGATTGCGCGCCTGGTGTGAGCGTGACAATTGTTAGCAGCAGGAGCAGCATAGTAGCAGTGCCAGCGGCTCCTTTTCTCAAGTGCTGCAACTCAGAATCATGGAAGCGCCTGCACATCAGCATCAGCAGCGCTCACTGCCACAACTTGCAGTTGCGATATCAGCCTGCACGCAGGGCATCATTGCACGCTACGCTACATACATGGCCAAATTGCCCATCGCGTAGAGTGTGCATAGAACAGAGCTGCCCATGCGAAGCAGGCAGTGTACGCGCATAATGTGCTGTGCACGGTGCCATGCTTCCTTTCGTCAATGCACACCAGGTTGGCACAGCACGACACACGCAGTATGCTTGCAAGCTTCATCTCCCTGCCAAATGCATGCCATCCGCAGTCCTGGCAGAGCTCTGCTCACCAGTTGGCACCACCACTTCGGTGCGCCGCACTGCTTGTCTGCGGGGCCATGAGCGCAGCTGGCGGCTTACCCAGGCTCGAGCACTGTGGAGTGCGACCTCGCGTCTCCCGACAGCATGGCGCGGGCGACCACCCAAATAATGACTCGCACGCGGCACATCGGCTCCCTGGTTCACGCCGCCGGCCGGCTTGGCCCCGTACAGCCTATGGCAAAGGTGTGTGTGTGGCATGTGCTTGCAGCCAGTGCTGAGCACATGCACCTGGTGCTGCCGTGGTGCTGCCAGCACGCCTGCGGCAGCTGCCTACAGACTGGCAGCTCCGCAATGCCCGAACCAGGCGCAACAGTGCTCGTTGAACCTGCTAGCGCGGTGTGTCGGCATTTCACCGTGCGGGCTGCCCACCCGCGGCAGGGCACGACTGTCCCCACCACACGCCTCACCGCGCCGGCAAAACACAACTGCACACGCCAACAACCACCGCCATTCCGCCCCCCCGCCCACACAATGGCGCAGACCATGTCCCAAACCACCCCTGAAGCCCCCCTCCCCCAACTGCCCTCCCTCTGCCCTCAACTTCCCCCCGCTCTCCCCTCCCGGCGCAGTGCACTGCGGCGAGCTTCAAGGAGGGTCTGGACGTCAACCTTGTCGCGGTCGACTTCATTACACGCCGCCTGCTGCCATACACTACTAGTACATACATGTGTGTGTGCACAACATCTCCCCAAACTACCCCTGAACCCCCCCCACACTTCCCTCGCTCTCCCCTCCCGGCGCAGTGCACCGCGGCGAGCTTCAAGGAGGGCCTGGACGTCAACCTCGTCGCGGTCGACTACATCACACGCCGCCTGCTGCCCCTCCTCGGCGACCACCGCGCGACCGGCGACGTGCCGCCCGTGGGCGCCGCGGTGCGCGAGGCGGCGTCGCTGCTGCCGCCGCGCCTGCTGTCGCGCGTGTGCGTGGTGAGCTCCGGCGCGGCGCACACGGCCATCGCCAGCCTGTCGGCGTACTGCGTCGCCAAGGCGGGGCTCCTCATGTGGGCGCGCTGCGCCGCGGTGGGTGAGTTGTGCGCCCGTGCCGCAGCACTGAGTCTTGTGTGGACCATGAGTCGCGCCGCTGATGCAGCCGCTGCTGCCACTGGTTGGCGGTTGCACGCGGGGAACAGCTAAGGCAGGTGCGGGTCATGTAGGCGCGCTGCGCCGTAGTGGGTGAGTTGGCGCGCCCGTGCCGCAGCACTGAGTCTTGTGTGGATGGCGGGTCACGCTGCTGTGGTTGAAGTGGCAGCCGTTGCTGCCGCTGGTTGACGGTTGCACGCGGGGAAAGGCTAAGGCAGGTGTTGGTCATGTGGGCGTTCTGCGCTTGCGGTGGGTAAAATGATGCGGCCTTGCCGCAGTAATTGGTGTTCGGTGGGCCATGCGTCATGCTGCTAGGGTTGCGGTGGCAGTTGTCGCTGTTATTGGCCAGCTATGGGTGCGCTGCGCGCCACACCGGATGATATGCTGTTCAGCCACTGCTGCCAGCACCCGTACCATGTGTGCCTCGGACCACTTTGTGAGTGTCACTTCCCTGCTTAGTGACAGGTTTGCCCGCAGTTGCACCTGGTGAGTTGGTCTCTGTGTCACATTGCAGGCAGGTTTGCTCCCACAAGCACACTGTACCAAAGTGGTGCGCCAATTGTGATACTGAGCGCCTTTGTAGCTTTTCTGTCCGTGCGGCGGCGCGGCACGGCGCAAAAGCGCATTGCTGCTACGGTCGCTGGGCGCCTGATGACTTACTTAGAGCTGCCTGTTCCGTGTCCGCTTGTGCTTGCATGCCGCGCAGACCTGGGCCAGCACGGCATCAGTGTGATTGCGCTGTCGCCCGGCGCTCTGGACACTGCCATGCAGGTGGGCCCCACTGCCGGCATTCGGCGCGCCGGGCACTGCAGTACTTCCCTGAGTTGGTTGAATTTGCATGTTTGTGGCAGTACTTTAGCACTGCCGCACCTGCAGATGGCCATAAATACCACCATTTGTTCTCGGATGCATATGCCGCAGTATGTGTGTGACATCACTCCAGTGGTACACACATGGTGCTGCACCGTAGGTGTTCTGCCACAAACGCACCCGCTTGCATATGTCACCTCAGTTGCGGGTGGGCTTGTGTGCCTGTCATCTGCCCGGCACCAACCGCCGTCCCACCTCCTGCTCGTCATGCGCCAGCGCTGCAGTATGCTCTGGCATTCACACCCCTGTATGCACGTGGCCGCCGTTGCTCCATTCCGTCCCCATCCCCAAAAACCAAACCCTGCCGCCCGTGATGCTTGCACCAATGCCAGTACCCAGACCGCACGTCACACCAACCACTTGGAAGTCCCATGTTCACAACCGCCGCTCCGCCGCCGCCGCCCCCGCTGCGACTCCCAGGCCGAAATTCGCGCGGCAGACCCCGACGACTTCCCTGAGCACGGCCTCTTTGTGGGCTACCAGGCGTCGGGAGCATTACGGGACCCGCGCGCCGTCGCAGCGCAGGTGCTGCCGCTGCTGCTGGAGCACCCGGCGTCACTCAGCGGCGGCGAGTACGCCGCGGACTCGGACGACCTGCCGGCGCTGCTGGCGCTGTGCTCGGACGCGCCCGCGGGCGCTGCCGCGGTTTTGTAACTGCCAGCTGTAACTGCCAGGTGTCACTGTTATTTGGTGGCCATTGCTGTGCTGAGCAGCTGGCGGGAAGCTGCTACTTGCAGCAGCACCAGCCGGCTGCGGCGGCAGACGTGGCTACGCAGGCCTTTGTCCGCTCCGCTGGTGCTCGCGCAGCCGGAGTGCCAGCCGGCATGGTGAGGCAGCAGTCGTGGCTGGTGCGTGGCAGTGGCCGCTGCCCGCAGCTGCGGCCACTGGTGATCCGGCACAGCGCCTGGGAGCTGCATTGACAGTCACTTTAATATGCGGTAGACGCATGCCTCTGGCACACATGGGCGAGCACGTGCGTGAGGTTGCGCAGCACTTTAGCAGTGGCACCAATGGTGTGGCACAGGTTCATGCCTCTGGCGCCCTGTCGCGCTAACTGGCAGGCTGGCAGTAGCCGCTGAGCTCAGACCAGTACATAGGTGCGGTAAGTAAGCAGACAAATTTTTGCACAGCACCAGCAGCACAACACATGAGACGGTCGCGCGCATTGTGTCACATGTAAATAAAGCCAGGTTTCAGCGGCACGTGTTTTGTGGTGCAGCGCTCATGCAGCGCTCATGCAAACACGCACTGCGCGATGTGGTCGTATAACAAGTGCACGCCTGCCACTGCTGCACACCTACAACCTTATCAACTCCGCTTGAGGCGCGGAAAGGCGCGTGCACACACCGTGTACTGTATACTTCAGAAGTACATCTTGAAGTATGTACATGCTACATACAAGTATATATAGAAGCAGCACATATAGATAGATGCGCATGTATATACACATGTGTGGCATGACTCACGCGCTGAACTCGCTGATACACAAAGCATTAGCAGTACGACTAGTACCGTAGCACCATGTGGGTGTGTACATGCTACGCTATCATCATAGAAACTTGTGCCATCAGCACGTCAAGCCCTGCCCCCCCCCTTTGCTCTCTCCTGCACGCGCGTGTGCCGGCAATGCACACACATAACTCTGCCCCCCCCCCCCCCCCCCCCCCCCCGCTTCACCCGCACACACGCCCCTGCACCACAATTGGCTCGTCGTCGCTGACTTTCTGCCCCAAAGGGATGGCCTCCTCCACCCCATCATCTTGCTCTCCTCGCTGCTGAGGCAGTGCCGCCTCCCGTCGCTGCTTGCGCTGCTGCGGCTCAGATGCGCGTTGCCGCTGCTGCTGCGGCTGCTGCTGTGTCTGCTGCTGTTGTGGCGGCGGCGGCTGCTGCCACTGCTCGGTGCGCTGCAGACGCTCGAGCGCAGCAACGCGCCGCTTCAGGAAGCCGTTCTCGTCCTCCAGATGTGCCATGCGGGACTTCAGCTGCAGCACCTCCACTTGCACGCATAACCCCAGCGCCTTCAGCTCCTGCACGCCGTCGGCGACGGCCACAGGAAGGATGGCGCTCAGCAGCACGACACCGCCCTGACCGCCGCTGCCCGCGCCGTGCTGCTGGGTGGCAGCGTGCGCGCCGGCCTGCGCCGTGGCAGGACTCGGCGGCTGCTGCTGCGCAGGCGGGCGTGCCCCCGCTGTCGCCGCTGATGCAGCTGCGCCGTTGGTGTCGCCGCGCTCGTGCGAGCCCGGCGCCGGCCCACGCAGTGTGCGCTTGGCGGTGGTGGCCGCGCTGCCGCGGATGGGAGAGCGGGCGCGCTTGCGCACCGGGCTGCTGCTGCTGCGCTGGGCCGCTGCTGTAGCCATGGCGCGCTGGCGCGAGCTGCTGCGCCGCTGCTGCGGCGCAGGCGCCTGCCGCTGCACGAAGCCGCACCTGCTCCGCCAGTGGACACAGCACACAGGGCACGCGCCATTTGTGTGCCATGGGCGGTTAGCAGAGGCATGAGGGTGTTGCTGAGCGCGGTGTGCAGTGGCGCTGGGTGTGCGGTTTAAATCTGCAGCACGTGCAGGCATGGCAGTGGCCAAACTGAGCACAGGTATGTCCATACATGCCGGGGCTTGTGCTTACAAGTAAGCTCTCATACCTGGACATTTCGGGCATGCAGACTGCTAGGCTACCCACCCATGCATGTTTGCATTTGCGCTATGTGAGTTCACGAGCACATGCAACTGCAGCTGCAGTGCAAGTCCAGCAACATGTAGACTGCACACATGCCTGCGCCATGGGGCATGCATTATGGGGTGATGCAACAGACACAGGCACCCATGAGCCTACGCACCTTGTCTCCAGCTCAGCCAGTTGCTGTGTGGCAGTGCTGATGCCGTCCTGCCAGGCAAAACAAAGAGCAGCTACGAGCGCAAACGGCAGTACCACCCAGGCGGGTTCATGCATGTAAGTTTACACTGTGTGGATTATGCCCTTCTAAGCGCATGCACACCAGTTCGTGTATCATGCGCCAAAAGCAGCAGCAAAGCTCCCTGGACAGGTGCTGGACAACACAAGCCACAGAACCGGGACACAGAAAGGTGCACCACAACACAAACTCCAAACGGAGACAGCATGAGGCTAGGCGAGCACGCCAGCATGTGGTGTTTTCGCACAATACGGCAACAGCTAGCGTCTCAAGGGCTCTGCAGTGCACGCACCTGTCCCAGGTGCTTGGTGGGGCAGTCAGGGAAGCACAGGCTCCCAACGCGCTGGCTGGTGGTCTTGAGCTTGTGCGTGACACGCGCCACCTTGCACTGCTGCATGGCATGGCAGACGGCGGGCACGTATAGCACAATGAGCAAAGCGGGGAAAGTGCATGTGTTGGTGTCACGGGAAAAATGCCACAAGTTGGTGTGCGTGGCGGCCGTGGCCAGGTGGGGTCAGTGGCAAAGCCAGCCATTGGTTTGGCATGTGCCGCAATGCAGCTGTGAAGGTGGCGTGTGAGTGCCGTTCCCTGCAGCCTTGATCATAGTGTCACAAGTTCGTTATTGCATTGCCAAGTACTGCACGTCATCACTCTTTGTCATACGTGGTACGGCAAGAAGTGCTACCTCAAGTAGAGCACGCCATTACAAATGAGCACAAGCACCTGCATGTTCTGCAGACAGTGGTCCCACCTGCAGCGCCAGCGCCGCAAAGTCGCCGAAGCGCGTGCCGGGGTCGACGTGCGCCAGCAGGCCGTCCTGGAACAGCTGCAGCAGGCACTGCAGGTACTGGACCTCTGCCTCTTGCCACCTGCACAACATATGTGTGCCACAGACAAGGCGAACTTGACGAAGGAGTGAGGCGCCACAGTCAATCAGCGCACTTGATGCTGATGGTGGGCCACTGCTGCTATGATGTGCACCCCAACAAAACATTTGTAGGTTACGTGTATTACAAAGTGGTGTGTGGTTTGGGCTGTGGGGGAGCCTACGCACGCCGGCGGCATCACTGTGGACGATGCTGGTGACAGGATATGGCGCAGTGGCACGGCACACCGCGCTCCATCAATTACGTTTTGGCGGCGAAAAAAGCAGAGAGGGCACAAATGCTGGATTTACGCCTTGCATCTTGCACAACGCCTTTTCTATGATGCACACACCTGTATCAACATTGGCGGTTTATTCTGCACAGTGTTAACAGTTTCACGCAACTGCTACCAGATTGGGGGGCAGAGCACACACGCATGCTCTCACTTGCTCACCATAACCACTTGCATGCAGATGGGTGCACATGATGGATGTGTGCTGGTGCATCATTGCAGCGCATGCACTGGCCACATGTCGTAATGCCGCATGCCCAGCTGCACACCTTCCGTATTGCTGGTCTTCGCACACCAGGCCACGCTCTCTGCACTCCAACACATGCTGCAGCACATGGTGACGCAGAAAGAAGAACGTATGCACCAGCGTGTTTCGGCTCCGAGTCAGGCGCCTGCTGCATGTACTGCCACGCGAGCACTTCACGGAGCAGTTGCCCAAAGCCTACCTCATGCATGCCAGCCCTATGAAGTGCATGCCACTTAGCACTAGGATCATGGGCGAGTCAACAGGAGCAGCAGCGCGACCCACCACCACAAAACAGGCAACCACGGTGCTGTGCTTCAGACACTGGGACACCATTGGTGCAATTGACTGTGATGCCATACCTGAATATGAACGCTATGGACCTTGTTCCTTGCTGCAGGCAACCGCGGCATCGAGGCACTCTTCGTCTGTAACTCTGCGGCCTCGAGCCTGAGATGGGGTGCCTGGGAAGAGGCAGCGTTGCGGCAGCAACAGCAGCTTTTTATTTAAGCAGGTAGGAGTGTTCATTCATGCCGCTGGCGCCAGCAGCGTGGTCCATGCCCGCACACACACGGTGAGGGCCACCACATCGGGAGCCGGCCAGGTCGAGAGGCGTGCACAGCGTCCGAGTGGCCGGGCCGGCCTGCCATAGGATATACCGCCGTCTGGAGTCCCTACCTCGCAGTGGCAGCGCAGATCGTCCACGTGCGGGGGCGAAAGACGACTCAGGAGGCAGCAGCAACATGGACTCTGATGACATCTTGTTGTTGTCGTTGTTCAACAGCGTTGCCACAACGGTAAGCCTGAAAACGCAGGGTCGACAGCTCACCTTGCCAGCTGTGCCCGTCTTCCTCGCTGAACGCCGCGGCTGCTGGTACGCGGCGGCTGAAGAGTCTTCATGCAGCAGGGCACTGTGCTCCCGCCGGGTGTTTTAGGCACGGCGAGTCACCACTTCAACAACCAACAATCGCGACGACGCTGTAGGCTTCTCCTGCTAGTGCCCTGTGATACACACGCAGGCACTACTTCATACCCCAGCTTCGGCTTTGAGGGCAGGCAGGCCTGGCGCAAGGTTGTTGCTGGCCATGACGGTAAGCAAGGGGTGCCAAGCTTGCAAACCTTTCCCTTGCCTTCCCCTTGTCCTCTTCTGGCACCCAGTGCCAATCGTTCATGAAATCCTGGGGATGGAGTGGGGCGGTGCTGGGGGGGGGGGCACCCCAGCGTGTCCCGCCTCCGTTGGCTGGCGCTTCTGTGAGGCGGGTGCGACTTCTTTCCCCTACAAATTTCGCGGCCTTCGCAGTCTGGCTATGTTGTGAAGTTGGCTGCATTTGCAATTCGATCCAGCTGGCATCCTGGGACCAGCTAGCTCATCCTGCCACCGATGATTGCATCGTGACCACGCGAGCTTGCCCTGGCACCCCTTTCGCTATCGTTTGTCGCAGACTGGCGCAGGGGCGCAAAAGCCCACACATGCCCCCAAGAAGTACCCCGGCATCTATTACTACAAGAAGGAAGTATGATACGAGGCGAACGTGCTCAGGCTTCCGACCGACGTTCAACAGAGGTATACCGTATATGCAGTGCCATGCATAGCCGCACACGAACAGCTCCTCGCCACTTGGCAAATGGAAGCTTGCTTGTTTTGCCGGGAACCGTTGCGTAGCTCGTTCGCACGCCAGTGTCAGCGTCCAGGCAACACTCTGCACCCACACGCGCATGCATGCGACAAAAATATTCTGCTGCACTGTGCCGTTGCAGACGTGCTCTCTCAGTATCCTTTGAATTTTTGAACCTGCACATATTTGTGCTGCGCTTGCAGAAACGGGGGCGCAGCGACGATCCGACTCAGTGGTTTGTGGCGTACGGACATAGCAGCGGTGCGAGTGCGCAACCTCACCGCTGCAGAGCTGTTCAAGGTGAGCATGAGCATGCACATGAGCGCAGCAGGCACACGTAGCTTCACAATGCCACCACTCCCCTGAGCAGCAGCTATGGTGGCTTCACGCGCCGGCAGTAGCAGTTGTACTCTGGACCCTCACACGCGTGCATGCACCGCCTCGAGTGTCTGCCCAGATTACTACGGTACCGTTTTAAAGCATGCTGCCGGTGCCCGGTGCCAAAACATTCATCATGGTGTCAAATACTTCAGAAGTATGTAGCACGAACTGCATTGCTTTTGCTGTCACACTGTAGCTATAGCTTCATTGCACTTCCACTTTCTAGACTCTTTGGGACAAGTACCAATGTCGTTCGTGCCTGTACCAGCCTCAGGATGCCTGGCCTCCCGCGCAGTGCCATATGCACAATTTATGTGCCATCGAGCATGTCAAGCGAGAATGCACCAGGGCAGCTGTCACCAGCCTTGCAGGCCCAAGCCTGCCAGCCAGCACAGCGCCCCCCACAGTACAAGTGCAGCATGTATGTGTGCTTTCAAGTCAAAACAGTTACATGTCCAAGAAGCCGCACAGCCTAACCCTGTGCGTGCACACATGCAGGCCCTGAGAGTCGAACACAGTGGCGTCGTACGCCACAGCCCAAGTGAGTGCATCACCACCTAGCCTGTCGCTCTTTTGGTGCCGCGCACCTCCATCTCAGGATGGCGATAACAAGATCGACCTGCCAGCGGCCGATGAGCCGCTCTCAGACGCAGAGGAGGAGGAGAAAGTGCAACACAGCCTCAACGAGATGCGGGCCAAGCTCTTCGGCAAAAACGCCTCACCACCCGCGGGGACACCTGCCAGTGCCCGCGGCACCAAGCGCGGCAGCGGTGCAGCGGGACTGGTGCAGCAACGCGGCAGCGCCAAGACCGCTGCCTCCCGTGCGCCGGGCCGCAAGGTGAGTCCTCCTTTATTCAGTGTTAGCTGACCCTTTTTTGGCTCAATCGTTTGGCAGTACCACTTGACCAGGCCCACCGGCGGGGTGCTGCTGTGTACCCCGGACTTGAATTCTGTCACAACGCAGCTTCTTCGTAGTGTTGCGGCATGCACTTTCTGGTGGCATGGCATCCTCGGGCAGTTGGGCAGTGGACGGATGATGACTGCCTGGCTGCGGCGTGCCTTGTGGACCGCATGGCAGATGGCCTGCCGTTGCAATTCAGGCCATGCTGCAAGTAAACCGCTCGCGAGCATTGCGCAGTAGGATTGTGTGTGTACCGTGCCGCACACACCTTATGCCATCCAACTTCAAGCTGACGTTGTGTGCTGTGATGCGCCACAGCACTTGCCATATTGTCACTGGCCACACATTGAACTTCAAGTTGATATTGTGTGCTGCAATGCGCCACAGCACTTGCCATATTGTCACCGGCCACGCAGCAGGATTGTGTGTGTACCGTGCCGCACATACCTTTTGCCATTGCACTTCAAGTTGACGTTGTGTGCTATGATGCGCCACAGCACTTGCCATACTGTCACCGGCCACAGCACCTGCGGCCGAAGCCCGCCGCACAGCATCAGACTGAGTACACCCGCCGTGCGCTCGCCCCTGGTGGCACCGTTGTTTGCGCCTGACGCTGCAGGGCGCAATCACCAGGCACGCCAAGAGCACCACCGGCAGCGGCACCAGGAGCGTTGTGGTACACGACCCACGTGCTCTTGCACAGCTGGACCACCGCGTCACCGACCTGACCGAAGCCCAGGCGCTGCTCGCGCGCGCCATCGCCACCCAGGGCGCGGACATGAAGACCCTGCGCTCCCAGAACCGCCACATGGCGACTGCACAGGCCACCATCGGCGCGACGCAGGCACGCATCGTTGCCGAGGTGCGTCCCTCACGCGCACGCCTCGAGCTGTGGTTTTCATGCCATTGCAATGGCTTGGAGCCCCGCCTTAGCCCTGCACTGCTGTTCACGCGCACGTGGTGACTCAAGGGTGGCTCAGCTTGGAGCAGGATGTGTGTCGCAGGCGTGGCCAAGTGATCGCTGACATGCAATGCAGAGCGGCTTGGTGTTCTGTTTGTGTTTGAGAATCTGCAGTTGCGCCTAAGACTCGGCTGTCTGGCCAACTCTCGTTAGTGTAGCGTTGATGCATGCGCCGAAGTATGTCTAGCAGTGCAACGTGTTGTGTCACCATCACTTACCCTTTGCAGCACGGCGGCCGTCATACTCTGCCAGACATGCAGTGTAACGTCTTTCATATGTGCACACTGCAGTTATGCCGAGCCCAGTCCCGTGGCCTTCATCTCCAGATGAATGCCAAGCCCAGTCGCTTAGCCCTTAGCTTAGATGTTTGCTTGCGTCACGAAGAGTACACTGGATGGGGGG
>JAULBY010034926.1:0-14741 GCA_032358315.1 Ophiocytium majus | reverse complement strand
CGGTGGCGTGCAACCGCGGCGCCGCCGCGAGCCCGCCGACGCCGCCGCCGCCGCCCTGCTGCGACTGCCACGTGGTCCACATTTACACGTCCGACTGGGAGGAGGGGGAGAGAGAAGACCCCGGGGTGATCGGCGGCTGCGGTGCTCAGCAGAAGGGGTGCCCGCTCACAGAAAACGAGGCGCGCGCGCAGGGGCGGTTCGTGCCGTATGAGGAGGGGCTGGGGGGGCGCGCTGCTGCTGCTGCTGCGCCTGCTGAGCAGAGACGCGGGCGCGCGGTCGCTGAGCAGCGCCGGCGGAGGGGGGGAGTGTCACCTCTTGTGAGGTGGGCGCGGGGGGTGCAAAGAGCGCTGATGGGGGCACTGGGGGGAAGAAATTGGCAGGCGCTGCTGCTGGCGGCGGCTATGGCCGCTGCAATTGCGTTTTTTGGCGGGTAGGGGGCGGCGGGGGCAGGGGTGTGCTCAGCAGCAGTTGCTGAGCACAGCTGCTGCTGTATTTGCAGCAGTGTAGCGTAGGCATCACATGCAAGGTAGATCACATTTGTTATATGCTGTGTACGTAACAATGATGATACATTAGACGAGACAGACGAGGGCCCGGGCCGGAGCCACTGCTGTGCCCGCGGAGGTGCTGTGTTTCTGTGCTATTGTGTTCGCACACTTTCAGAAGCGTGCACAAATACATGGCTTTCCGGTGCGCATGCGGCAACAGCATGGCGGCTGCACAGTATCCAGCCGTATACGCGTAGCGGCCACTGCCCACATGCCACCACCACCACCGCCACCACTACACCTCTGCAGCCTACGCCGCTGCAGCACCCCTACTCCGTGCCGCCATTACCGCCGCCGGTCCCTCTCCCTGCTGCCACCCCTCTCGCCCCTCCGCCTATCTCGGCTGTCCCCGCGCCGCCGCTCCCTACTGTCGCCGCGCCTCCTGTCCTCCCACCGCCGCCCCTCCCTGTCCCCATCGCGCCTCTGCTCCCGGGTTCCCTCCCGCCTACCCTCCCTGGCATCATCGTGCCGCCCCCTGTCTCTGTCCCTGTCATCGCCTCGCCGCCCCTCGCGGTCGCCCCCGTCGCGCTGCCGCCGCTCCCCCCCCTCCCCCTCACGCCCCCTCTCGCGCCCACCAACGCCGCCATCACCGTCATACCGCCGCCGCCGCTTTTCATCCCCGCCGGCGCTGCCACTGCGCGACCGTTGCCGCCGCTGCCCGCCGCCGCCGCCCCCGCCCGCCGCCCCATTATGCTGCTCACCCCCCTGCTGCCGCTGCTGCGGCGGCTGCTGCTGCGGTGCTGCGGCTGGCGGCATGGCGGCGGCAGCGGGGGCGGCGGCGGCGCGGCGGGGGGGGGGGCCCTGGCCACTCTTAAGCTTCTGGCCGCCGCCGGAGCGCAGGCGGTACTTGCCCCTGCGGCGGCAAAAAAAAAATCAGGCGCGGCGGGTGCAGTGTGACTCCCCAGGGGCGGAAAGGGGCGCTTTGCATGTGTGCTCAGCAGCACGTGGGGGCGGTCGCTGGCAGCAGCAGCAGCAGTGCGCTGTGTGTGTGGGGGGGGGGGGGGCAGGTGGGCTGCTGCAAGCGCACAGTCGCTGGGCTGAGTTAGAGGTGTGTGATGCCGGGCCGTGTAGATGGGGCGTCATGTGTGGATGTCGCGCTGCTGGCGTGGCTGCGCATGGGGGGATTGATGGCGAGTTCAATCGCAGGCTGCGCACGCGGCATGCAGGCAACTGCAACTTCAATTACAACTTCAACTTCACAGTGCTGCACTACTGATACTGGCACAGGCGTGAGCTCTGTTCGGACTGCCGTGGCACGCAGCACTGCGTGAGCAGCATAGGAGCCAGAGGGCAGTCGAGACCACGGTGCGAGGGCCAAGGGGGGCGCCAATCCGTGGCTGCAGGTGCTTTGCAGAGGGCACAGCCGCCGTCACTTCTGCCCCGGCACTGCCGCCCGCCCTTGGTGTGCACGGCCCCGCATGACACGCCAACAGTGCCCGGTGGTACGTGCAAAGCCGGCCGTGGCGCGGGCGCAGCAGCAACAGCGTTGCCGCCGCCGCCGCCAGTCGTAGTGGCCAGCTGCACAGACAGCAGCGGAGGCGCCAAGGGGGGGGGTGGCGGTTGTTGTTGTTGATGCTCAGTTGCTCACCACTCCTTGGCGACGCTCTGGCTGAAGTCGACGCGGATGCGGCGGTCGTCGATGAGGACGTTGTTCATCTTGCGGTACGCCTCCTCGCACGCGTCGACGGTCTCAAACTCCACAAACGCGTAGTTGAGGCTGTCGCCTGGGGGGACGGGCGCGTGCAGTTGCAACGACACGCACACGCACACATGTACACTTCAGGAGTAAGTGACATGTAAATGGATACAGTGTACTTCGAAGCATATACTTCGAAGCGTATATATATGATACTACTACGGTAGTATATAAATATACGCTGTGTATATGGTCAGTTAGTACAAGGCACAGGTGTGAGGCCATGTTCCCCCTATGCCGACGCAACACGAGGCTATGCCCGCACATGCGACCCAACACTGCCAGTGCGCATAATCCCCCCCACATAATGCGGTTCAAAACTGCAGACGTGCTGCGTGGATTTTTTATTTATTTTTGCGCGTGTGAGATGCACATCCGCGGGAGTGCAGCTGACGTTTCAAGGCGCAAGTGTGAGAACATGTTGCCCTCTAGGCCGGCGCGCCGCACAAGTTGTGCGCACAAGTGCGACAAGAAACCCGCCCGCGCGCATAGTGCATGCGCTTCGAAACCACAGGCTCATCCAGAAACCTGTGCCCGCGGAGGTTCGCGTCTGCACGAGTGCGCGCATGCACAGCGCACCCACAATACACCCCACCCCCAGTACGGTCAAGAATTGCAGGCGTGCTTGAATTCTGTGCCCGTGTTAGGTCGACACGCGCACCCGCCGCTGCCGGGGCCGGCTCTCTACAGTGCTGTGGTCGTGCACGATCTCCGCCTTGCACGGGCCGAAGTGCGTGAAGATGATCACGAGGTCGTCGTCGTATGTCACGCGCACATCCATACTACTACTGTAAGTACTCCAAAACTACTTTCGAGGTGTGATGATTAGGCAGTGGCCGGCGCTCTCACCGGTGATGTGATCGCGAACAATCTCCGCCTTGCACGGGCCGAAGCGCGTGAAGATGATCTCGAGGTCGTCGTCGTTCGTCACGGGGTTCAGCTTGCAGACGAAGAGAACGTTCTCGGGCGGCGCCGCGTCCGCGTCGGGTAGGTCTCCTATCATCTCCAGCACGACCGCATGCGCCTTGGTCTCGCGCTCGCGCAGCGCCTGCGCGCATGAAGTCCGTGCAAATGTTAAAATAGTAAATGCATTCTAATTGCGTACTACCACGTAGTACTCAAGAGTGTGTCTATGGGTATGATCGGCAGCAGTTCCCATGCGACGTTCAAATGAAGTACAACTAGTACTTTCAGTAGCACTTCGGTAGCAGGTTTCCTCCAGCACGACCGCGTGCGCTTTGGTCTCGCGCTCGCGTGCATGGAGTACACACACTTACTGGGATAAATCACAGGTACCGTGGTGTCTCCAGCACAACAGCGCACAGAGCGTGGTTTCACGCTCGCACGGCGCATGCGCGCGCATAAACTCCATACATGCACACTATTGTTAGGATAGTGATATGATACACATGATGCACTCATGAACTCCATATACCGTATACAATTGTTGTATGGTGCTATGGCGATACTGGTAAAAACTAATGTACTCAGCGAGGCCAGGTCCACAAATTATTAGGCAACTGACTTGGAAGTTTAGTCTCCATTTGGAACTTCAACTTCTGAAACTTTACTACCTAGTAGGAGGAGTGGGGGCCAAATAGGGGCTTTTATTAAACTCCGCTGGGGGCGCGGAAAGCTCTTTGCACACGGTGCATGCGTGACCACAAGAAAAAAAAATGATGATCAGACATGCTGTTGCTAGCGAACAAGCAGGCAATACTCAGCACTGCATACTCTAAAGGAGGCTGGCATGTTGCCAGAGCACTACTCTGACGGATTACAACCCCACGTCCCAGGGGGCGTGGTCGCACCCCCACCCAGCTCCTGGTACACCAAAAAATAGGTACTGATGATTGAGGGGGTCCAGCGCCTCGTGCGCGCAGCGACGGCACCACTCTCTATCAATGACATACATGAAACCCTACTCAAAGCTGGGACAAACACGTCATCTCATCACCTAGAAGAATTTATTACACGTACTTCAAGTACAATTAGTAGTTTTTATACTACATCACAACTTGCACTCCCTCACCTTTTCCCGCTCCTCAACCGACTTGCCATCCAATGGACCCACCGCCTCATGCGCCCCCAGCCGCGGCACCACCCGCTCCTCTGGCGGCTCCTTGCGCAATACTATACTACTATACTACTTCAGAAGTACGTAGTAATTACTACTTTGGAATTGTACTTCTTACAGTACTTCGCTATTTGAACCCCCTCACCTTTTCGCGCTCCTCAATCGACTTTCCATCAAGCGGGTCCAGCGCCTCATGCGCCCCCAGCCGCGGCACCACCCGCTCCTCCGGCGGCTTCTCCCTCACAGGGCTGGCCTCCGGCACCTCCAGCTGCGGCGGGTCCTCGTATGGATCATCGAGAACGGGCGTATGAAGCACGCGGATGTCGCGCAGCGGGCGCCCGTCGGAGTCCGTGAACTGCTCGTTGAGGGCGTCCAGCACCTCCTCGCCCTCCTCCACATGCCCGAAAATCGTGTGCCTGTGTTTGTTTTCATTCATTTTTGGCAGACGCGGCAGTGGGCATGTCAGTTTGTGTCAACAACAGGTTTTTTGAAAGGATGAGGGAACATTGAAACCATTGCTTGTGCAAGTCTGTGAACTGCTCGTTTAGGGCGTCGAGCGCCTCCTCGCCCTCCTCCACATGCCCGAATACTTGTGTGCCTGCGCTTTGTTTCAGGTTGGCACACACAATGATGTGTCAGTTTGCGTCCTAAAACACACAAGGAAGAGGATGGGGGAACATTGAAACCATTACTCGTGCAAGTGCGTAAACTGCTCGTTGAGGGCGTCAAGGACCCCTTCGCTCTCCCCCACGTGCCCTCCCCCACGTGCCCGAGTATCGTGTGTCAGCGTTTTTTTGTACACATTGTTGGTGCAGACAACACTGGCATGTCAGTTTGCGTCCTAACAACAGGTTTTGGATGAAGAAACATTGAAACCGTTGGTTAAGGTTTCCGTTAACTGCTCGGTGAGGGCATGGACCACCTCTTCTGCCCTGCTCGACGAGACCACACATTGTCAGAATTGAGTTTTCGTATTGTGTGCGTGCATTTTTTCCCCCAAGTATCGTGCGCCTTCGATTTTTGTGTGTTTTCGACAGACACCAGTGACGTGTCAGTTCGCGTCTAAACACACCAAGCGGTTCAAGATGAAGGAACATTGGAACCATTATTTGTGCAAATCCGTAAACTGCTCAGTGAGGGCGCCAAGCACCTTTGCCCCCTCCACCCGCCCAGACATCATGTGCCTTTTTTTTTTTTTCGGCAGACACATCGTTGTTTCAGTGTGTTGAGGTGTCAGTTTTTGACACGTGCCGCTCGCGGGCGCGTGTGTTCAAGGCGCCCAAATTTCACCCATGTTCACGGTGCGCACCACCAGCTTTATCCGCGGAGACTGATCTTGCACTGGTGTGTGCCGAGTTGCCGCTGCACCCAGGTCTTCAGGTGCCCACTGCCATAAAGTGCTGTTGCAGCACCGAGTACACATAGTGTATGGCGACACGCGCGAAGACTACTACTTGAAAAAGATAAGATGTTGCAACGGCCGTCGGTCAGCTGGCACGCCCACAGAGAGCGGCACTGTTGAATACTGTAAGGTATGTTGCTGCCTGGGCGACAAACTACTTAAAAGTACACGCTAGCAGCAGTGGTAGCATACCATTCCTTGGTATCATGTGTGTGTGAGTGCACTTGCGCAGACCATGGCACATGGTATGTGCACCACTGCCAGTCCGTGTTATGGCAAGTCTTAAAGGATGTACATGAACACTTCTGAAGTTACATGCACACTTAAAGTACATGTACACTTCCCTCAACACTTAGATGTACATATGTACACCTCTGAAGTTACACACATGTACTTATGACAGTATGTGGTGTACATACTGCAAAGTATATACAAGTATAAACTGCTGAAGTACACTTCAGTAGTATGTGCATGCCCACATAGTTTCATACAATCTGCAGTACGTGCGGTCGCCTGCCGTCCAGGTTAGTGAGGTCGTCGCCACAAAGAACGGGCTGCCATCAGTTATAAATTACCACTACTTCTACTCATACCATGACATGTGTAATTGGAGTACATACTTCCAAGTACTATTATCATAAATGCCCATATACTTTCATATAAGCTCTCACCTGCCGTCCAGGCGCGCGAGGTCGTCAACACACAGAGCGTGAAGCACTGACTGCCGTAGGTGATGAACCGCTACCACCGGTGCTATTCATACTTCGATGTACATACTTCCAAGTACTATTATCATACTGCAGTAGTAAATGCCCACATACTTTCATACCACAGTAGTACAAGCTGTCACCTGCCGTCCAGGTGCGTGAGGTCGTCGCCGCGCAGCGTGATGAAGAACTGGCTGCCGTTGGTGTTGGGCAGCCCCATGTTGGCCATGCACAGCAGCCCCTTTGCATTGTGCCTGGTGGCAGGGCGGCACCGTCGCACGCGGGCGGCCTGGCCGTCAGCAGTGGCGGTGCGGCAATGCGCAGGCACAAGTGCGGAGCATGGCTAGCATGTGCCTGGTGGCAGGGCAACACGGGCGCATGCGGCATGGCAGTGCAGCTGGGCATGGGCGCACGGGGGGGCTGCCACCTCTTCACACAAACAGCCGCGCGAAGTTGGGAACCGGCTGTGCTGCCAGAGAGACTCCAGCTTGCTTGGGCGCCACGCACAGGCCCACACGCAGACGCGCGTGCGGCTAACTTCAAGTTGAGGTCCAAGTACACGAGCTCTCTTGCACTCTTGCCACAAGGGACACACGTGCAGACGCACGCTGTGTGAGACCAACTTCAAGTTGAAGTTGAAGTTCAACAACAAATGCGCGAGCTCACTTGCGGGTGGCGTGTATCTCGTCCTCGAAGAAGCGCGCCTGCTCGCCGTACATGACGCCGTACACGGACGTGCCGCCCTTGCCCGTGGCGGTCGGGTCGCCCGTCTGCACCATAAAATTCTCCTGCAGGTTGTAGAACAGGCACCCGTTGTAGTACCTGTGGGCGGTGCATGCGCGCGTCACCACGTGCGCGGGGACGTCACCACGTGCGCGGGGAGGGAGGGTGTGAGCGGGTGGGATGTGTGAGCCCGAGCATGAGATGGTGTGTGGCGCGTATGCAGACAGAGCGGGAATAGGCTGTTGACTGCCGTGGCAGGGAGCAACAGGCGGCGGTGCATGGTTCCGAAGCCTTGCATACGCATGCTGCTGCTTAGGTTGCGAACGAGCCTCCGGATTTGCTCGGGGCGGCTGCAAATTTCCGTCCACGGTGCATGGCTGTCTCATCAGCGTGCGCAAGGCAAAAGCAAAGGTAGATTAGATTTCAAAAACTGTGCTCTCGCAAATACACTTGTGCTCCGTCAGCTCCCTAGAGCGCCTTACTGCTGCTTGGCGCGAGAGTGAGGCCACTTGCTGCGACTTGCAATGCCTGCGTTGCTGTAGCAGCCACACTGCAAGTGCATCGCGGCCTCTGAGCAACTCGATTGGCGAGCACCAGCGACGCAATGCAACCCTCGCCAGGCAGGCGCAGCCCCCCAGGTGTGTGTTCGACAATATGAAACGGGGGCTCGCGGCAGTTGAGAGGGCGCGACACACTCACTTGGTCTTGCACAGCTTGAGAAAGTTTTTGCAGGCCAGGGGAGCTTCGTCGCAATACAGATCCACCACTATGGACCCCAGGGACGTCTCTATCATCACCGACATGGCTCCTGCTGCTCCTGCCGCACTGCCTTCCGCGGCAGTTGTTGTGAGTGGGTGAGGCTCAGATTTGCTGGTCGCTCAGAAATTTACCACAGTTTTCCTGCCAAAAAAGGGCAGGCTTAGAGCGCGACAGAAGCCGATCATAGACACGACGCTGCGCGCAGGGAGTGGCAGCTGGGCCGCGCTGCTGCTAAGGGCTGCATAAGTCGGCTACTTGGAGATCTGCAGCGTCAGGTAATGACACCGAACTGCCTGAGCCCGTTGCCCTCAACATCAACACCCTTGCAGTGCCGTTTTTGGGTGTGCGTGCCATGTTTAGCTGCAGCTGCAACTGCTAGCACCCTGGCTTTCCTCCGCCTGCTTTTGCCCCTGCGTTGCATCCATGCGCGCAGCTGCAATGCCTAAACACTCCCATGCTACTCGCCTCTTAGGCCACTGCTAGCGGGGGCAGGCCCTGACGGACTGCAGCAGCGACCGACTGCGCAGCAGCTGCTGAGACAAAACAGCAGCAGCTGGGCGGCAGCTGCGGGCGCGCGGGCAGCGGCAGGAGCAGGCATGGCGGACTTGGAAGGAGAGGACATATGGGGGCAGGATGGGGACGGCCTGGACCAGGAGATCCTGGCCATGGGCAACGAGGAGCTGCGGCAGAGGATGAGGCTCCTTGACAACGGTGAGCCAGTTGCAGCATAGTGGACCTAAAGCCTTTGGTACACATGATTTGTTGTGGTTGTCTGTTGGTCAAGTTTGTTTGCGCGTCGGGGAACGATGCTGCCCGCGAACGTCTTTGGTGTGTAACGCGAAATGCGCTTGTTGGCAGGCTTTGAGGCAAGATGACAAGTGCACACACACATGGGTGGCATGGCTTCAGAAAGCGCTCAGCCCAAGCAAGCAGGAAGGGTGGTGAATTCGTGGGCAATGGCACGGTTGCGGCAAGGTTTGCCCTTTTGCAAATGTCATCTCACCTCATCATCGTCGGCCGATACTCTCGACAGCCATCTCGCAATCTAAGGCCTCAGACAATGCAATGGGCTGTTCAAGCGCTGCAATACCTCTGGTTCGTCAGATCGTGTGCGGTACACGTGCAAGCAGCCGCGTCCAGGCGCAGCCTTGAGCGTGGGGCACCCGAAGGCGCCAATGATGCTCCCAGACTAGCATTTACTTCGAAGCATGTATGTACTTGGTGGCATCCAGCGCCGCTCACGCGTTAACAACTTCACATCATAGCACTTCAACACTCAGGACTGTGCTCCTTGTAAGTGGCCCATCCAAGCCACGCACCTTGAGCCCCGAGTGCCCACGTACCACCACCTGTGCGGTTGCTGTGGCAGCAGCTTCTTCCATTGTGGCCACGGCCGTGTGCACTTGCCCGTGCGCAAGCTGCGCAACAAAGGTGCAGCCATAGCGGTGGTGGCCAATGACGGCACCACGCCGCTGTGGCCAGCCACCAACCAGCTGCCCCCATTGTGGCAGTGGCCATGTGAACTTGCTCAGCGAGCGTGCCACTGTGTCGGTCGCTGTTTCGGTACCGAACCGCAGTGGCTGTGCTGGCAGGGCGACACCCGTTGTCTCAGTCACCGTGCCTGTGTGCGCTGGGCCGCAGCGTCCCTACGCCACCGCAAGTGACGCGGCTGACCACACAGCCCCCTTGCGCACTCGTGAACCCTCTGTCGTAGCATGCGGCCGCAGTTGCTCTGCTGAGCAAACAACCACAGGGTGTCAGGCGCCAGCGCGACCAGTGCGGCGGCTGCCAACTTGCCCCGCTGTTGGGCTGTGAGTACGGTCAATGATAACAGTCGTGCACTACTGTAGCAGCAGCTTCGGCGTGTGTCAGCGCTCACCTAGGAGTGGTGACCGCCGCCGTATGGGCTGTCACCCTGGGGCAGACCCATGCAAGGGGGCGAACGAAGCAAATATAGCGCCTACAAAGGCAGCCGTATGTGCTTCATGTGCAGTACCGGTATACTTCTTCTTGAAGTATATTTTGGGGTGTGTGCTCAGGCAGCGCGCGTCGCTGCTCAGCAGCAGCCGTGCTCACCAGCAGCAGTGCTCAGGAGCAGGAATCGGGGCTGAAGACGGCTGCCCGTGGCAGGTCCTCAACAAAGGGCAACTGTGTGCTGCCAAATTACTTCCTATTATATTACACCATTGTCATACATTAGATTATGTGCGCGGCGCGAGAGGTGCCTTTGGAGCTGGGCGGTCCATACAGCGCAACCCACACATGGTGACATCGATCCTTGTGTCGCGGTGGGAACAGGCACTGTTTTTTGTGGGAAGCGCCGGCAGCTGTTGCTGGGAGGTACTGGCGGCATGACGATTGACAACCCGTGCAGTCAGCAGGTACCCGTGGAGCTGGCCTGCGGCTGCCACCATGACATGTGCCAGTCAAGCGGGAGCAGGTGCAACATGTGTAGTGATGGGTCACGGCGTGTAACGTATACTTGTGCATCAAACAAAATACGGCGTGTTTCTACGCCCAAAAATGCGATGTACGGCGTGTTTGCCGTACAAATACGTTCATCTGCATACGTCATACGGCGTACACACATGTATACGTTGTATGGCGTAGAATGCAAACATTTTACGTCCTGACCCATCACTAAACGTGTGCGTCCGCGCGTGGGGTACCATACCAGCTGGTGTGGTACAGGCCTCGGGTGCCTGAGAGCGTTTCCGCTGGTGGTGCGTAGTGGAGCACAGGTGTTCCTTGCACACGGGTGTACATGTATGTACTACCACATGTTCTTCAGTATATATATCATTGCGGTATGTGTATCGATAGTGCTCACGTTCCCGGCCGTTGCAAGTGGCTCTAGGAAGGCCTCCCACACACATGACTGGCCTCAGCTTTGGCGCCCCTCTGATCGACTGTCACGATTGCAGTGCCTGCCAGGGGCCCAGGGAGGGGCCCAGCTACACCCTGGAGCCCCTGCCATGGGGGCGCCACCCAAGGCTCTAGCCCCTGCATGAAGTGCCGCCGTCCAGAATGCTTTTTAGAGAGAGGGGGGGAGGAAGAGAGGATGCATCCCGTATACTGCGAACTGCGCACACAGACTGCCCACACAGACTTAAGACAGGAAATGAAATCGAACGCTAATAAAAACCAAAACCTCAACCACATGAAACCTCAACAATCCCTGCACGGTTGCTAGTCTGTGTGGAGGGTCTGTGTGGGCAGCGTGGGTTATCATCCCATGCCACAAAGTCAGCGCCCTGTGAGCTGCACTGGAGGCCCCTTCACAGCGGCACATGCAAACACATACCTCACAAGTACAGTTTCAGGTCTAGAAGGAGATGGTACGAAAGTTCGCTGCATGCGGCACACTGTCTTTTTGGTTTAGGGTTTAGCGGCTTGAGCCGTGTTTCACTTCCTCTCCTGTGTCTGTTTTCTGCCCCCCCCTCCCCCCCCCCGTGCGCGCAGAAATCCGCATCATGCGCAGCGACATGGACCGCATCCGGCACGAGTCCAACACGCAGCGCGACAAGATCAAGGAGAACACGGAGAAGGTCAAGCTCAACAAGCAGCTGCCGTGGCTCGTGGGTGAGTAGTGATGGGTCACAGCGTACAGCTTGATTATTATTGCCGTATACTGCCAGTATTATACTATAGGTCAGAAGTACTTGAGCTGCTCGATTAGGCTGCTCGCAATCTGTACACGTGCGCATACCCTCATTTGTAGGGTTGCCGGAATCGTGCGGTAGTATTTTTCGGAATTTACTTTGTAATTCATAGTGGTGTAATTGCACCGGAACTCTGTAACACTCTCACCATCTTCCATAATGTTTTGTGCTCAGCACAGTAGGGACATCACAAAGTCAAGACACGGCAGGCTGCTGTAGGCATCTGGAACGGGTATGATGGAATTAATGTTGATTGCAATGCCCATAAATTACGATTCCGGCAACCCTACTGGTTTGTATTTGTGACTTACATGGATAACTTGTTGTACCTCTCTCTCCAGGCGATGTGCTGACCCGGCCGCGCTCACCTCACCTGATGACATGCTCTCACTTGCACGGCCGCGCTCACCTCACCTGATGACATGCTCTCACTTGCACGCCAACGTCAACTTTCCTCCTCAGACAACATTGTTGAAGTTCACACCCTGCACACCAACCCCAACTTCTCTCCCCAGGCAACGTTGTTGAAGTTCTCACCCTGACGGACGAGCCCGAGGAGCAGGAGGACGGCGCCGCCATGGACGCCTCCCACGGGGGCAAGTCGTGCGTCATGAAGACGTCCACACGGCAGACCATTTTTCTGCCCATACCGGGACTTGTGCCCGTGGACGATCTCACGCCGGGGGACCTCGTGGGCACCAACAAGGACTCGTACCTCATCCTCGAGAAGCTGCCCGCGGAGTTTGACAACAGGTGCGGCTGCGTTTTTGCTGTTCCTAATGTCAACTTGTACTTGAAGTTGTAGTTGAAGTTGGTGTACCTGTGGGTGAGCTCACGCCGGGGGACCTCGTGGGCACCAACAAAGACTCATACCTCAATCTCGAGAAGCTTCCTGCGGAGTTTGACAACAGGTGCGGCTGTGTTTTTGCTGGTTCTAGTGTAAACTTGAAGCTGAAGTTGAAGTTGGTGTGCCATACCGGCGCTCGTGTCTGTGGACGATCTCACGCCGGGGGACCTCGTGGGCACCAACAAGCACTCGTACCTCATCCTCGAGAAGCTGCCCACGGAGTTTGACAACAGGTGCGGCTGTGTTTTTGCTGTTCCTAATGTAAACTCGAAGCTGAAGTTGAAGTTGGTGTGCCCATACTGGGGCTCGTGTCTGTGGACGATCTCACGCCGGAAGACCTCGTGGGCACCAACAAGGACTCGTACCTCATCCTCGAGAAGCTGCCCGCGGAGTTCGACAACAGGTGCGTAGAGCCGCAGCTGTTTCGTGTTCTTTGTGTACAATACTTCAATGTTGAAGTTGGTGTGCCTGTGGGTGAGCTCACGCCGGGGGACCTCGCGGGCACCAACAAGGACTCGTACCTCATCCTCAAGAAGGTTCCCGCGGAGTTCGACAACAGGGGCGGCTGTACGCTTTGCGGTTAGGGTTAGGGTTAGGGCTCCGCTTGCGGCGGGGCGGACACCCCTGTCCACATGCTGTGCGGTTGACGTAGCAGGTCAAACAAGTACACCACATACTGTAGCGGCCTGCCCGGTACTACCAGCACCACATGGCTGTAGACTCTGCACATACTTTCAAAGCCTGCCTTGGTCCGCTGCTGCCGCCACCGGTGCCTAATAGCTCACTGGCGCTTCCGCCGCCGCTGCTCACGCTTCTGCTGCCGCCGCCGCTGCCGCTGCCGCCCCGCCGCTTCCGTTGCCGCCGCTGCTGCCCCTGCCGCCGCCGCTGCTGCTGCCACCAACGCCGCCTCTGCCACCACCGCCTCTGCCACCGCCACCGCCTCCGCTGCTGCTGCCGCTTACTCTGCCGCCACTGGCGCCGCTCCTCCACCGCTGCTGCCATGACCGCCGCCTCCGCCACCGCCGCCGCCTCCGCCACTTCTGCCACCGCCGCCGCTTTTGCCGCCGCTACCGCCGCCGCCGCTGCTGCCGCTGCCGCCGCCGTCGTTGCCACCGCCGCCGCCGCCACACAGGGTCAAGGCCATGGAGGTGGACGAGAAGCCGACGGAGGAATACTCCGACATCGGCGGTCTCGACAAGCAGATTCAGGAGCTGATCGAAGCCGTCGTGCTCCCCATGACGCACAAGCACATGTTTGACTCCATCGGAATCCGCGCGCCCAAGGGCGTGCTCCTCTACGGCCCGCCCGGCACGGGGAAGACGCTGCTCGCGCGCGCGTGCGCCAAGCAGACGGACGCCATCTTCCTGAAGCTCGCGGGCCCGCAGCTCGTGCAGATGTTCATCGGCGACGGCGCCAAGCTCGTGCGGGACGCGTTCGAGGTGAGGGGATCGCCGCTGCCGACAAACCATTGCTTGCCTCTTGAATAAGTGAGGTGCACATACATTTCAAGGTACTGTGTTCAGTATTCATTTTTTTTGTTGCAGAACAGCGTAATAAAAAGCGCGCGGGCCCGCAGCTCGTGCAGATGTTCATTGGCGATGGCGCCAAGCTCTTGCGCGACGCGTTTGAGGTGAGGAGGGGGCGCCGCCGCTGCCGCCCCTGCTGCTGCTGTGTGTTGCGGTGGTGGTGCGCTGCTGCCCGCGGCACGCCCCTGCCAGAGTAAACATTTTCGAGAGAAGCGTAATAGAGCTTGCGGGCTGCCAGCTCGTGCAGGTGTTGGTAGGCGACGGTGCCAAACTCGTGCGGGACGCGTGCGAGGTGAGGGGCTGCCGCCCCCGGCCGGCGGTGGTCAACAATTACCTGCCTCTTGTACACTTCAAGTGCATGTACTTCAAGTATATTGTCAGTAATTTGAAGTATTTGTAAGTATTTATTTTAGTGTACACCCATGTAGTTAACCTCAAATGGTGTCCCGCAACCACTCGCTGCTTTCATAAGTACTACTGTGCTAAACTTCAACTCTTGCCTCTCAACTTTCCGCGCCCCAACTTGCACCCCCGCCTGCGCTGAGCAGCTGGCAAAGGAGAAGGTGAAGGACCAGGGCAAGGGCGGCGCCATCATCTTCATCGATGAGCTCGACGCCATCGGCACAAAGCGCTTCGGCGGCGAGCAGAGCGGCGACCGCGAGGTGCAGCGCACAATGCTCGAGCTGCTCAGCCAGCTCGATGGCTTCAGCAGCAACGACAAGATCAAGGTGCGCGCTCACAAGTACCCCCCCCCCCCCCCCCCCCCCCCCCCCCCCCCCCCCCCCCCCCCCCCC
>JAULBY010034915.1:0-14742 GCA_032358315.1 Ophiocytium majus | reverse complement strand
GGCGGAGGCGGCGGCGGCGGCGGCGGCGGAGGCGGCGGCGCTGCGGCAGAGCCTTGCGGAGGCGGACACCGAGCGGCGCGCCGCACGGGCGGAAGTGAAGGAGTGGTCTCGGGCGTTCGAGGAGGCCAACGGGCGGCCGCCAACCGCGGAAGACAAGGCGACGGTCCGCGAAAAGTTTGTAAAGTACAAGCAGCTGGAGGGGGCGGTGGAGGGGCTCACCAGCTCGCTGCAGGCGGCCACGGCGAGGGTGGAGGAGCTGGAGGCGAAGCACACAGACGCGGCAGGGAGGCTGCGGGAGGCGGAAGCGACGGCGGCGGCCGCTGCGGCTGCGGACGCCCGGGCCCAAGCGAAATACAAAGCGGCAGAAGAGGAGACGCAGGGGCAGCGGGAGGCGGCGCAGGCGGCGGTGGCACGCGCTGATGGTGCCACCGCCCGTGCAGTCGCAGCAGAGGCTGCAGCGGCAGCAGCGCGGGCGCGCGCTGACTCCCTGGCCATGCAGGAAGCGGAGCGGAGGGAGGAGGCGGCGGCGGCGGCGGCAGCGGCGGCGGCGGCGGCAGCGGAGGCGGAGGCGCTGCGGCAGCGGCTGGCGGAGGCCGACACGGAGCGGCGTGCTGCACGGGCGGAGGTCAAGGAGTGGTCGCGCGCGTTTGAGGAGGCCAATGGGCGCGCGCCGACCACGGACGACAAGGCGACGGTGCGGGACAAATTTGTCAAGTACAAGCAGCTGGAGGGCGCGGTGGAGGGGCTCACGGCGTCGCTGGAGGCCTCGGCCGCACGGGTGGAGGAGCTTCGGGCGGCACACAGCGGCGCCGAGGCGAAGCTGGCGCAGGCACAGGCCGCCGTCGCCGCCGCCGCCGCCGAGGCTGAGGCCAAGGTGCTGGCGCAGCGGGAGGCGGCAAGGGCGGCGGAGGCGCGTGCGGACGGCGCAGCTGCACGTGCAGAGGCAGCGGAGGCGGCGGCAGCGGCCGCGCATGCCCGTGCCGATGCCCTGGCGAAGGAGGAGGAGCGGCGGCGCGCGGCGGAGACGGCGGTGGCGGCTGCGGCGGCTGCGGCGGCAGCGGAGAGCGAGGCTCTGAGGCGGAGGCTAGAGGATGCGGAAGTGGAGCGGCGGGAGGCGAGGGCGGAGATAAAGGAGTGGTCGCGGGTGTTTGAGGCGGCAAACGGGCGGCCTCCGACCGCGGAAGACAAGGCGGCGGTGCGGGACAAGTTTGTGAGGTACAAGCAGCTGGAAGGGGCGGTGGAGGGGCTCACGAGCTCGCTGAAGGCGGCCACGGCGAGGGTCGCGGAGCTGGAGGCGGCGCACAGCGCGGCGGAGGCCAAGCTGCAGGAGGCAGCGGCAGCGGCGGCGGCGGCGGCGGCACAGGCGGCGCAGCCCACTGGGGAGGCGGTGGCGGCGGGCGGCAAGGGCGTGGAGGAGAGCCTGCGGGGCGTGGTCAGGCACCTGGAGGAGCAGCAGGCGCGGGTGGAGGAGCAGCTGCGGGAGGCGCAGCGGCTTGTTGCGGAGCAGGAGGCGGCGCTGAAAGCTGCTCAGCAGCAGCGGCAGCAGCAGCCCCAGCAGCAGCAGCAGCAGCAGCAGGCGCCCGCAGCGCCACCCACCGCCACCACCGCCAGCGGCGGCGGCGGCGGCAGCGATGTGGCGGTGGCGGCGGCGCAGGCGGCGGCCTTACGCGCGGTGTCTGCGCACACGCAGGCCTCCGAGCGCGAACGCAGCGCCGAGCGGGAGCTGGCCGACGCGACCGCCGCGAAAACGGCCGCGCGCGCCGCCATCAAGGAGTGGTCGCGCGCCTTCGAGGAGGCCAACGGGCACGCGCCCACCAACGACGACAAGGCCGCGGTGCGCGACAAGTTTGTGGCGTACCGGCAGCTGGAGGCGGCGGTGGCAACTCTCACGGCGTCTCTGGAAACAGAGCGTGCGCGATCGGTCGAGGCGGAGAAGGCGCGTGCGGATGCTGAGACGGCGTTGGCGGCGGCACGGTCTGCCCCGCCATCGGACGCTGCTGCCGCCGCCGCCGAGCTGGCGCAGGCACGGCAGGAGGTGGGGGGGCTGCGGGCGCGCGCTGCGGAGTTGGAGGTGGAGTGCGGGCTCCTGCAGGAGCGGCTGGCGGCGGCGGATGCGTATCGTGCTGGTGCTGCTGCTGCGGGGGGGGATGGGGCGGCAGCGGCGGCGGCGGAGGCGGCGGCGCAGCAGGTGAGGATAGGGCTGCGGGAGGTTGTGTGTGTTATGGCGTCGTGTTTTAGGCTTCGAAGCAGCTTTATCACTCACTCTGATGTCGTGCAAATCATGCGGGAGCACACAATATACGCCACATGCGAGCACAACAGAAGCGTCCTTTTTCTGGCTGAGATGCAGTGTGCATACGGCGCAGCGCATGAGGGCGTATTACCCCTTCAGATTCCCCGTATATTTGCAACCCTAGGTGAAGGTGCTGGTGGCGGCAGCGGCGCGCGCGGCGGCTCTCGCTGGCCCAACCTGCGCGTCCCAGCAGCACCTCACTCGCTACTCCCACAGAGAGTGAGCCTCTGCCCACTGCCCCCTATGTGCCCGCACTCACTGCTGAGCAAATGCGACAACCGCGCTTTCTCCCCACCCTGGGTGAGCGTGCCGGAGGCGGCGAGCACACAGTATGACCCAGACATAGAAAGCCGTGTGTACGCAGCATACATACGGCGCACATACGGCACACTTCGAAGTACTTCTGAAGTACTGCATAGTATGAACGCTTTCAATGACTTCCTTGTTCTTTCGTGCAACCGCAGGTGAGGGCGCTGGAGGTGGCGGCGGCAAGCAAGGCCCGCACTAGACCAAATAGGGCTTCGTGTATCATTTATACAGAGTCGCGTGGTCTGTGACAGGTCTGCACTAAGCCACATACTGCGCTTACATCTCATTGCACTAATTCGCGAGTGCATTGTGCATCATGTTTTTTTGCAACTCAAGGTGAGGGTGCTGGAGGCGGCGGCGGCGCGCACGGCGGCTTTCGCCGGCCCAGCCTGCGCTGCTCGACCAGCAACTCCCTCGCTCCCGCAGAGAAAGTCAGCCACTGTCCGCTACCGCGCCCTACGTGCCCGCAAAAACTGCTCAGCAAATGCGACAACCGCCCTTTTTTGCTGGGCAAGGGTGCCGGAGGCGGCGAGCACACAGTAGGACCCATACATACAAAGCTGTGTGTATGCAGCATACATATACCTGGTACTTTATATACATATGACGCACATGCGGCATACCTCGAAGTACTTCATAGTATTAGTACACTTTCAATAACTGACTTCTTCTTTTGCAACGCCAGGTGAGGGTGCTGGAGGCGGCGGCGGCGCGTGCGGCGGCGGCGCGGGTGGCGGCGGAGTCGCAGGCTCTGGCGCTCAAGGGTGCGCTAGAGAGGGCGGAGCGACGCTCCGAGTCACTGCGAGCGGCGCTGGCGGAGCTCAGCGAGGCGTCCGCGCGCATGCTCGGGGAGGCGGGAGCGGGGTCCGCACGGGAGCTGCAGGCCGCGCTCACTCAGGTATGTACTTGGGTATTGGGTGTATTGACTTGGGTATGTACTTGGCTATTGTGTGGGTCACTGGGGGCAGCGCTTGCGGGACTGAGTGAGGCGTCGGCGCGCATGCTCGGGGAGGCGGGGGAGCTGCAGGCCGCGCGTACTCAGGTATGTACTTGGGATTTGAGTGTGTGGGCCGGAGTATGTACTTGTTCATGGAGCCAAGTGAGGCGTCAGCGCGCATGCTGGGGGAGGCGGGGGCGGGTCTGCACGGGAGGTGCAGGCCGCGCTGACCCAGGTACTTACTTGGGTGAAGGCCGTGCGGACTTGAGTAGTGTGCTTGGGTATGTATTATGTGCTGCGCACGGACGTCGAAGTATCGCTCAGGTACGGGGAGGCGGGCGGGGGGTCTGCGCGGGGAGCTGCAGGCCGCACTGACTCAGGTATGTGCTCGGGTACTGAGTGCGCTGACTCAGGTGTATACTTAACTTTTTAGAGCTTGGGCACCCTGTGTGTGAGTAAGGAAGTGGCACTTGAGTATCGGGAGGCAGGCGCAGGGTCCTCACGGGAGCTGACTCAGGTGCTTTATGTGCGCTCGTGTGGAGACAATTACCTGACAGTTACCTTCTGCTAGTGTGGTGCCACAAGTCAGCACCGAGGATACTTGTTGAAGTACCAGCCACAACCACCACATAAAATAAGAACCGGTCCAGACAAGTATTGGTAATGGTGGCTGGTGTTATGCTGATCATGATCTGCGCGTGTGCATGCCGCGGCGTGTTGTGGTGCTTGTGTTACAGGTCAGCACCGCACAGGCGCAGCTGGCTGCAGTGCAGGAGAAGCTCAAGGCCACGGAGCAGGAGCTGGCGCGCGCACGGCATGAGGCGCACAGGTGAAAAAACAAAAAAAAACATGCTTCAGTATGTGTTAATTAGGCCACTCCATTATATGTTTCTGTTACACGCCGTGTGACGTATGCACATACTACTAGCAGAATATACTGCGCAAAACTTCTTTTGCGAAAGTAATTGGTTGTATCGCAGCATACACTACTGCAGTACTCTGAAGTGCACCGCCTGTCACATTTTGGGCGCAGAAAAAAGCTCGTGTATGTGCTGTACACACGTGTCAAATTATATTACGAAGTACTTGAAGTATGCCCTGCCCATCACTAACCAAGTGCACCGCTTACTGGGAGGGGGAGGTGGCACAGGCGCAGTGCCAGTAGCGCCGCTCAGCTACCATGCGGGCAGTGCCCTGCAACCACAGCCAGCGCACAGCAGCCCTCAATGTGCTCCAGACGCTGGCATGTAAGAAAATGCGCGGTAAACGAGCATGCACCTGAAGCATGCCGCACTTGCCACCGCGTCTGCCACAGCCTTCGTCCATGCCACCCCCTCCTTGCTCCCCGCCCCCCACACCCCACTCACCACCACCACTCCCCACCACTGCCTGTCACCGCCACACCGACTCCCCCCCCCCTCCCCCTCCCCACCTCCCCCTTCCCCCCCTCACACCCAGCGAGCGCCGCCGCTCCCGCAGCCCCCCCCCGGATGCAGCAAACGCCGCCTCCGACGCCGCCAGCGCCGACGGTGACAACGCCAGCGCCTACGGAGACGCCGACGGCGGCGGCGGCGGCGGCAGCGCCTATGGAGAAGATGGTTGTGGTGGCGGCAGCGGCGGCGGCGTGAGCGAAGAGGAGGCCACGGTGCTGCGGGCGGCGGCGGAGGAGGGGGCGCGCGCGGCGGCGGCGGCGGAGGCGCGCGCCGCCGAGGCAGACTCCCGGGCGGAAGAGCTGAGCGCCGTCGTCACAGCGCTCAGCGCCGAGCGAGATGCACTAGCCGCGCGGGTGGAGCTGGCGGAGCGCGCCGCCGCCATCGCCGCGGAGCTTGATGCCGCGCTTGCCGGCGCCGCAGCAGCCGCCGCCGCCGTCCAACAGGGCTCTCCGCCGGCCTCCCCCCGCGCTGCTGCGGCGGGGGATGGAGGGGCGGCGGCGGCGGCGGCGTATGCGGAGGTGGCGACGGCACTGAAGGCGGCTATAAAGACGGGCACCGCGCTGTGGAAGGAGGCCAAGCGGGAGGAGTGCTGCGCGCTGTACAAGAAGGCGGCGGAGGCAGCGGCGCGCAAGCTGCCGCCACAGGGGCCGGCGACTGATGCGCTGCGGGCGGCCATTAAGGAGGCGGCGGGGACGCCCCCCGCGAAGGGCGCCGTGGTGCTCCGCAAGGTGTTCGACGCCGTGCTAGAGGCGGCCAAGGCTGTCAAAGCCGACCCCTCACTGGCAGCGCCCGTGGCTGCGGCGGTGGCAGCGGCAACGCCGGCGGCGGCGGCGCCGGCGGCACATGCAGGCGCTGGAGTGGCCGCGGAGCGCGTCGCGGCGCTGCGCAGGGAGCTGGGCGACGTGCAGGCCAGGCAGGCCACTGCGGCGCATGCAGGTGCCCCGGGGGGGGACGGCGGCGAAGCGGGCGCTGGCGGGGGGGGCGCCACGGGGCTGGCCCTGGCCGCTGCCAACAAACACGTGCAGCAGCTGACCAAGCGGGTGAAGGAGCTGGAGCTGGAGTGCGGTAGGCTGAAAGAGGTGGCAGCGGCGGCGGCGGCGGCAGCGGCTGAAGATGAGCCTGCGCCCAGCGGTGGTGGTGGCGGTGGCGGCGCGGGTGGCGGCGGCGGCGGCGGTGGCGTGGCTGCGGGGGGAGGGGGGGGAGGGGGTGGTGGCGGCGGCGGAGGCGCAGTGGCCAAGCAGCAGGTCAGTGAAGATGCACGCAGAGTAGAATGTGAGATTTGTGAGGCTGTTCTGCCTCAGGTATCTGACGTGTGGATCGCCTGCGGCACATCGCCGCTTGGTGTGCCGTGTATACACTATTTGTGTACTTGAAAGTATGTAATGCAGCGTAGTCAGTCCCGCAAATCCGTTCCCCAGCTGCTGCCGGACGCTAGCGGTCTGTCACAGTACTGTTGCAACTTGACAGGTTTGCCTTTTCTCTGCCGGGGGCTGCTCCCACTGGAGTGCGCACGCCAACCAGCTGTGACGGTGCCCTGCTGCCGCCTTCACACCCGTCCTTAAGCATGCACCTCAAACTTCAACAGACACAAGCCCCATTGCGTGCCTCATTCTTGCGCATACAACTCGAACTTCAATGGCGCAGCCTCCACCATGCATCCCTGCGCGTGCACTGACACACCGCAACCATCCGCGCCCTATTCTTCACCTCACAATCCAACTTCAACTTCAACAGTTGAGCCTTCGACACTAGCAAGTTCAACTTCAACTGCAGCCGCACATGCTGAAGGCCCTCGAGAAGCGCGCCAAGGAGCATGCCTCCAAAATCCGCAAAATGGACACGGCGATTCACATGACCTTCTCAACTGAAACTTCAAACTTCAACACCTGCAATGGCAACTTCAACTGCCGCAATGCACCTCACAATTCCACTGTGCACATTTTAGCAACTGGCTGCAACTTCAACACATGCAACTTCTACTTCTACTTCAACTGCAGCTGCAGAAGCTCAAGGCCCTTGAAAAGCGCGCCAAGGAGGACGCCTCCAAGATTCGCAAGCTGGAGATGGCGGTGGAGAAGGCAGAGGAGGCGGTGGCGCGCGCGGCGCAGGGCGGCGGCGGCGGCGGCGGTGGAGGCGGCGACCCCAAGGTACAGTGATGGGTCAGAGCAGATGGAAATTTTCAGTAGTCGCTGTATACCGCGATTGGATACAGCGTTTGTTCGTATTGTTGTATTGGTGTACTTCAGCAGTATTTACACACCACACAGTTTAGTACTGTATGCTCTGCATCGCATTGTTGGCGGTGGAGGCGCCGACCACAGGGTGCGCAGATGCACAAGCTTATGCACACAGTGATGGTCAGAGCGGATGACATTTCCATTATTCGCCGTATACTGTAGTTCAATGCATTGTGTATTCGCATTGACAGCTCACTATTTGGTCTGGTGCGGGTCCCGCCTTGGTACAGGGTGCGACGGCGCTGGCCCCGCACTGAACCTTGACCGCGCTCACACTGCATACGAGAAGTGTATGCTTCTGGAGTAAATTATAATATGTACTTCAGAAGTACAACAATGTACATGAGCACATACATGTGCTTCCAAAGCACATACTTCAAAGTATATTTACCTCAGAAGCATATATATTACCGGTATATACGTACATTTGTATTCTACTTCAACTTGAAGTATGGTATAGCACACTCAGCGCCTGGACTTCTTTTTTGCCTCTGCACAGGCTGTGGAGCGCGCGGTCGCGGCCGCCGAGAAAAAAGCCAAAAAGGCGGCAGAAGAGGCAGAGAAGAAGGCAGGGAAGGAGGCAGCGGCGGCAGCGCGGGCGCTGTCAGAGACACAGGCTGCGCTTGACACGGCCAGTGCTGAGCTCGCGGCGGTCACGGCGGAGCGGGACGCGCTGCGTGCGCGCGTGGAGGGGATGGACGCTATGGGGAAGGAGCTGGAGGCTGTTCGGCTGAGGGCTGGGGATGCCGACAGGTAGGTGCCTACCAGGATCGGTGATGCGTCTCCTGTGTCATTGTGCGCCGCAGTACGCACTTGAGCTACTTTTGGAGTACGTACTCATGCGAATGCATATGCTGTAGGTAAATACCATATTGGTGCGTGTATGCGTGTGGAGGGGATGGATGCTATGGGGAAGGAGTTGGAGGCGGTGCGCCTGAGAGCCGGGGACGCTGACAGGTGTGTATGTGGCTGCCGGCTTGAAAGTTGCATCATTGTGCGCGGTCGAACGCCATGCATACTGTAGTAGTTCAACTGTGTACATGTGTATGTATATACTTCTCGAGGGCACATGTATGCGCGTGTGGAGGCGACAGACGCTATGGGGAAGGAGGTGGAGGCGGTGCGCCTGAGGGCTGGGGACGCGGGCGGCTGCGGCTAGTGTGTGTGGCTCCTGCTTTGAAAGTCTTCTCGGTGTGCGCCGCCGAACAACAGTGTGCAAGAACAAGTATGTGCATCCACCTACTGTGCCAGTCGTATATAGAGTACATGTACATGCGTGTGTGGAGGGGATGGACGGCATTGGGAAGCAGCTGGAGGCGGTGCGCCTGAGGGCCGGGGACGCTGGCAGGTGCAGTGCCTGGTGTGCCTCTGCCGCGTCAACACTACTGTGTGTGGCTGCTACTTCAAAAAAAAAAGCATGTCACGAGTATGTGAATGCATACTTCTAGTGTACTGTAGTATACTTCAAGTATACTACACAGAAGTGCATGTATGTGTGTGTGGACGGGAAGCACGCCATGGGGAAGGAGCTTGAGGGGGATCGCGTGAGAGGCGGGGACGCTGACAGGTGCAGAGCCTGGGGTTCCTCGGTTACAACAACTGATATTGTCTTCTTTTTCATATGTACGCCGTAATAAATACTCCAAGTACTTCAAGTATGAAGGTACTTAAGTAGAAGAAATATACAGCAGACACGGTCAGGTAGGTGCCTAGGTGCCTGGACCAGGGCCAGCGCTCGGCGTGTTTTCATGTTCTTCTTTTTAGCTTTCTTTCTGTCATCATTTATGTGCCTGTTCACTTGCGCGCACACACAGGCTGGCGAGACGCCCACCGCAGCATACTGCTTTCGCTGGTTGACAAGCGGTGTGCATACGGCGCAGCACATGCGGCGTATAACACCTCCAAGAACATACTTCAGAAGTACTTTTCGGCAAAGTAGGTGGGGTGCTGGAGGCAGCGGCGGCTCTCTCGCTCTCTCGCTGGCCTCAGTCTGCGCGCGCTAGTGGCAGCCCACTTGCTCCCGCAGAGAGGCAGCTGCTGCCCGCTAGTGTCCCCATGTGCTCGCAGGAACTGCGGAGCAAAATACGAAACGCCCCTGTGGGTGTGCCAAACCATGAAACTGTCATGTAACTGTGAAGTGAAACCTGAACCTGTGCGTGCGCAGGCTGGAGGTCCCCCATGTGCTCGCAGAAACTGCTGAGCAAGATGCGAAACGCCCTTTTGACCTTTGCGCGCGCAGGCTGGAGTGGAGCGATGGCCACCGAAGCGGCATATTTTAACATACTAGTAGTACTACTAGTAGTATGTATTTATACATGTATGCATGTATGGTAGTATAGTATAGTTCATAAGTATACTTGAAGTATGTGGTGGCGGCGCACAGGCAGTAGAGCTCACTCCCTGCGGCTGCACGCAACGGAGGTGGTGCCGGTGCACGTGCACGCAGGCGGGGGCTGGGCGACTCTGACTGAGCACCTTTGCAACTGTTCCCTCCTCCGGGCATTTGATGTGTTGTTCGCGCGCAGGCTGGAGGGAGAGATGGCCACTGCAGCGGCGCGCGTGGGCGAGCTCGAGAAGCTCTACAAAGAGGAGCAGGTCTGTCCTTGTGGGCCTGCTAAAATTGCACTTCTACCAGTACTATTTGAAGTATGTACTTCAAGGTGTGTACTGCTGCAAAATAATCTGCCTTCCCTTTTGACTACGTTTTGTCTTCAACACGCTGCATACTGTAAGTGCGGATGATAATTCAAGCGCGTGGGCAAGCTTGAGAAGCTGCACAAGGGAGACCAGGTCTAGATTACCTAGCCCGCTATTTAGTAGGAGGATGCGGGTTACCAAAGTTGAAACTGGCATCTTACTGTGTGCCACCCAAAGTTGGCTACCCCGCACATTGTTGATGTCGTGTCAGCTACAGTTCATGCTGGGATCACTACTGCATTCGCTTAGGTGGCTCCCAAAGAAGCTCTATTCATGCAAGCAGGAATAGGTAGCTGCTTGTGGAGCTGCTGCAGCTGCAGTATACTGCTGCGACAGAACCTGCCTTCCCTTCACACTGCATCGGCGACTTCAACAAGTGCGTAGGCGAGCTCGAGAAACCTGTACAAGGCAGAGCAGGCCTGTCATGCTGGGCCCGCTATGTGCCAAAACTCATCTAGGAGCGATACGCTCTAGATCCTTCCACCGGTAGGGGCTGCCACCGTGGCGGTAGGGGCTGTCACCGTGGGCGGACCCGTGCAAGGGGGTGAACAAGGCAAAGACCGTACATACTTAAGTATGTGTATACTTCGGCGTGTGCACATTGCATACGCATATAGCACCGAGACCAAAAAAAAACAAGCATGGTACCACACACAGCACATCGCCTCATAGCAGTACTCGCAGTCAGTTGCAGGATGCAAGCACACGCTAAACAACTGCATCGTGTCGATGCTTATTTCATGTGCTTCGAAGAAGTGCACTTCTACATCTGGGTGCTCGCCCGGCCCATACCGCTTGTGACTGCCTGGCAACTGCCATTGCCCCCCATCAGGTGCTGTGCAAGTGCTACTAAAGCATGATGGGGGACACAAAGCAGGGAAAGCGCTTGTAACCGCTGCGTAACTGCCTGCTAACTGCCACCTCCCCACCACCCCCATCAGGTGCTGCGCAAGCGCTACTGGAACATGATGGAGGATATGAAGGGGAAAATCCGGGTGTTTGCCAGATGCCGCCCCTTTGCGGGCTACGAGCGCGAGCGCGGCTGCCAGCAGTGTGTGGCCTTTTTGGACGAGACCACCCTCGAGGTCACCGGCTCGCGCGGGCCCAAGCAGTTTGTTTTCGACGCTGCATTTCCGTCCAGCGTTGGCCAGGTGCGTTTACCTGCTATATTTTAGTCCCAAACTAGTATACATGCAAGTTTGATGTAGAGTTCAAGTTGCAACATAAGGCAATGTTAACTTGTGGCCTTTTTGGGCGAGACCACCCTCGAGGTCACGGGCTCGCGCGATCGCGCGAAGCAGTTTGTTTTCGACGCTGCCTTTCCATCCAGCGTCGGCCAGGTGGGTGCATACACTGTGCTACTCCCTAAGTGGAGTTGAAGGTGGGGCTGTACAGGGCGAACTTTAACTTTTCCTTGCTAGCAGGGCGTGACCTTTTTAAACGAGACCACTCTCGAGGTGATGGGCTCGCGCGGGCCAACGCAGTTTGTTTTCGATGCCGCATTTCCCTCGAGCGTTGGCCAGGTTGGTGCATGACTGAAACTCCGCTTGGGGCACGGAAAGCCCTGCGCACATGGTGTGCATGGCAGGGATAAGTATGCTCTTTAATGCATCCTGTATTTGTTAGCCGACAAGTTTGCTATGTTCAGCACCGTGCACTCCAATGCCAGCGCAGTATGTTTACCTGTCAATCCCCAAGTAGCCATCACCCCCCCCTCCAAACTTCAGCTGGAATTGAACTCGAAAGCACGCTGAAACTTTGACGTAAATTTCAACGTCGACATATGCTGTCCACAGGAGGGCGGCTTTGACAGAAGCAACCTCGTGCGCGGCGCCCTCGACAGCTTCAATTGTGCATCCTCTTCAAGGTCATGCACAAATTTACGCGCACAACACTATGTATACATATACTCGAAGTACAAACTTCATGCTGCTGTAACTTCAACATCAACGTTAACTTCAACAATGTGATGCGCGCAGGAGGACGTCTTTGAGGATATGCGCGACCTCATGCGCGGCGCCTCCGGATGCTTCAACTGTGTGTCTTCAAGTGTACATGTACAAACTTCACGCCTACACACGCAAACTTCAACTCACGCCTTTTTAACTTCAGCTTCAACTTCAACTTCAACTTCAACAATGTGCTGCGCGCAGGAGGACGTCTTTGAGGACATGCGCAACCTCGTGCGCAGCGCCCTGGACGGATTCAACGTGTGCGTCTTTGCGTACGGCCAGACGGGCTCCGGCAAGACCTTCACCATGCGCGGTAAGCACAACTTTAAGTATTTGGGGTTGAAGTAGTGCTAAGTACTTGGAGGGTGTGCGGTGAGCCCAACTTCGAGGAGGTTGTGCTTTGGTATTTGACATGCGCACGGTACGTATTGTAAGTGTGACGACATGGCCAGACAGGCTCCGGCAAAACCTTCACCATGCGCGGTGAGCACACCACCCACAGGCGGCCTGCCTAAAAGGGTGACTGGTGGTATATCCAACTTGTGAACATGAACCAGCACGCATGTGCCCATGTGCAGCGTCCCAGACAGAGGTGATGCTGGCACATTAATCTGGACAAGACATAGCCAGGTCAGGACAACAGCACCCAACTTGTATTTTTGGAATTCCTCTCGGCAGGCTGCAGTGCAGGCACACCAGAGACGCCGGGCCGCACCCTAAAGCGACACTCGTACTGAATGACAGCAGCAATGTCTACAGTACACCAAGAAGTATCATCAAATAAAAAACCATGTGGAGGTGACCGACTCATACTCAGGTAGGCAGCCCCAACTTGTGTTGCTTACTTTCTACAAGTATGTGTTATCACATCGATTCCCGTCAATGCAGGCACGCCGGAGATGCCGGGCCTCACCCCGCGGACCATCTCCGAAATCTTTGCGCTGCGCGAGGGCATGGCCGGCGTGGCGGACGTCAGCATCAGCTGCTACTTCGTGGAGGTGAGCGCCACCAACTTCAACTTCAACTCCAACCTCAACTCAAAAGCTGGTGCATGGCCGGCAGTGCACGCTTCCCCCCCGCTTGCGCACACTGTCGGCGCCGGTGCCCGTGCTCCTGCTGCTGCCGCGGCCTCCCTTGCTTGCAATGCCACTGTCGCTGCGCGCGCCACTGCAGCCGTTGCGCTGCCTGGCCCCTGGCACTGCAGCCGGTGCCAACTTCAACACTTGGCAGGCGGCGGGTGTCTGTGTCTGCGCCGGTGCTCACACGGATGCTGCTGCTGCTGCTGCTGCCCTTGCCTGCGCTGCCCGCTGCTGCCGCCACGCTGCCGCCGTTGCCTGCCCTTGTCACTGCCGCTGCTGCCACTGCCGCTGTCGCTGCAATCACTGCCTGCCGCTGTCACTGCTGCCGCCGCCGCTGCTGCCGTTGCTGCTGCTGTTCCTGCTTCCCTCGGCTCTTGCCACCGCCAACATGGTTGACGCCACTGCCGCCGCCGTCGCCACCGTTGCCGCCGCCGCTACCGCCGCCGCTGCTGTCGGCGCCACCGCCGTCGCTCCCGCCGCTGCTCCTGCCACTACCGCTGTCCCTGTAACTGCTGCGACTGCTGCCTGCCGCTGCAACCGGTGCCTGCCGTTGCTGCTGCTGCCGCTACTGCTCCCCTCGGCTCTTGCCGCCGCCACCACGGTTGCTGCCACCCCTGCTGCCGCCGCCACCGTTGCCGCTGCCACTTCCGCCGCCTCTGCTGTTGGCGCCACTGCCGCCGCTGACGCCGCTGCTCCTTCTGCTGTTGTTGCCACCCAACACCGCTGCTGCCGACACCGCATCCCGCTGTGGCCCGCCGCAGCTGTACATGGATAACCTGCGAGACCTGTTCTTCGCGCTCGAGAACCCGCGGGAGAAGAACCCTCCGAAGCTGGAGATCAAAATGGACGAGAAAAAAATGGTCTTTGTCAAGGGTGCCCTCGTGAAGACCGCGAGCTCGCCGGAGCAGCTGGCAGCACTGTTTGACTCGGGGGACAAAATGCGCAAGGTACTACTAGGCATTTTCTACGGCACTGCACATGGGGCTGTCTCAGTGCGTGTTTGCTTACATGACAGCACCAGGGGTTTTGGTGAGCGCAGGGCCCTCTATGGTGACCTGGCGGACGACCTGCCCTGGCAGGTCAAGCCCTAGCCCGCCGGCGGCTCAGGTCTGCCCGCTAGCAGCGGTTGTCGTTCTTGTCTGTTCAGAATACTTTGTGTGTTTGTATGCATACGCTGCCGGCCATGTGCCATGGCCACGAGCGTGCTGGCATGCGCGTCATGGGCTCTTGCACGCCCACAGGTAAATGAATAAATCTACTGGAAGTATGTTCGACTCCGGGGACATGATGCACAGGGCACTACCATCAAACTCCGCCTGTCACGCAAAAAGGAAATCTCTGTTGTGCGACTGGACAACTGGTGATAGCATGGCCAAGCATGCTGGGCATGCTGGCCTTTGCGTCTTGCCAGCCGGTAAGACCACGGCGCTCAGCAGTGTGCGCAAGGTACCACTGGTCGGCAGCAGGCGTTCGCACACTGTGCACATGTGCAGCTGTGCTCTGCGAGGCGGGCGGCGAATGTGTACGCACAGTCAGATTCCACTAGGGCGCGGGTGCATGATGCTTGACCGTGGAGTTTGGCCCCCCTCCTCGAGGAGCTTTCGTGCCTCATTCCCCGTTAACTTTCTTGACCCCCCCCCTACATAGCCCCCCTCACCTTGCCTTCGCGCCCCCCCCTTTCCCCGCCCCGCACTTCCTCTCTTGCCGTTACCCCACGTTACTTGCCAAACCCGCCCCCCGCTGCCCCGCTGTTCCAGTTTAAAGTGGTGGGCCGCAGCGGAGCCACAGTGCGGGCGGGGGAGGGA
>JAULBY010034904.1:0-14743 GCA_032358315.1 Ophiocytium majus | reverse complement strand
GCATATGGGATGGGGGGCGTCAGCGTGGCAGAGAGGCGGTGAGGTGGCTGCGCTTGCACATGGTAGGTGTATTTGGTGGCGCAGTGTTTTTGGGCGGCGCCATGTCCTCAAAGTGAGTATTGATGGCGAGGGGGAGGGTTTGCACCGCTGGCGCACTGCACTGCACTTCCACGACACCGTGCACACCCCCACGCTCATGCCATGCAGCGGCAGAGCACGCTGTCGCAGGCACAACCGGCGCACTGCTGCTGCTGTTTGCGCGCTACTTTTCATGAGCATGGCGCGTTCAGCGCGGCCAGAGGTGGGCAGTCTTTTTTGCAGACTAGAACAACTACCATTTGCAGCGCGATACCAGTGAGACTTGTCAACAGTGTGGGCGCGTGGCGGAGGCTGAGGGTGGTGGAGACTGTCCAGTAGGCAGCGGCGGGCGGGGCGGTGGGCCGTGCCGCGACTCACCATAGTTGACGACGTGCGTGAGTTGAGGCACATCGATGCCGCGCGCGGCCATTTCTGTGGTGACCACCATGGCCAGGCGGCCATCCATGAGGCGCCGCATGATCTCCGTTCTGCGCACGCGCACACACAACAATGGGGGGCAAGAGCCATTGTGTTGGAGGCAGGTGCTGGTGCTGTTTACATATAGTATACTTCGAAGTACATGTACACAAACTCATAGTATACTTTGAAGTATATACTTCGAAGTATACTCCTGAAGTACATGTATACGTGCAGTCGTGCCGGCAGCCCCTTCCAGTCGCACCAGTGCAGGCAGCTAGGCAAGGCTCGACAGAAGTGGAGCGTGTGAAGCAGGTTCTGTGGGCACACAAACTCGCAAGTGCAAACGCAGACACATGTGGGCACCTGCTGGCAGCTGAAAAAACTGATGCGCAGAAAATCAGGTGCAACAGCCAGTTCTTGGTAGCCCCGCCAACGTAAAGGCACAAAGAGACGTTTGCACCCGCTTTCGGGCAACCGCCTAAACTGACGGACTTAGTACCAGGTGCAACAACAATTGGGCTGCCAGGCAGCAAGGTGTTGAACTAGTAACCTTGCATCAAGGCAGGAACACACTTGCGTACAGCCATCGAAGCAAGCCATGTTGTCAGCAGCAGGTGAAAGCGGCGTCAGCTGCTGCCACTGCTGCTGCTGTCGCACACATGCGCACCTTTCCTCCTTGACACTCTCGCCAGAGAGTGGCGCCGCAATGATGCCCACAGTCTCCAGCTTCTCGGTGAGCCACCGCACCTGATCATTTTATTCCACCAGCAAAACATGCGCAGACACAGCGCACCACCAATGGTTCAATGGGGGAAGGGAAGCAACACTCGCATGCCAGGGGTTTGTCCTGGAAACTAGCAGGGTGGATTGGATGCCAGCGCGTATTGGCAATGGCAGCGACCGCAGGGTCGCAGAGGAATGACACAAAATGTGGGCACACCGCGCTATCTGTAAGTGCCAGCCTGCGTTTATTGGTGTGTGTTATGGGTGCCAGGCAGCTTGTTGCGTGGCACATGCGCAACACCAGCTAACCGTATAAACCCCAGGGCATAGGCGTCGAAAGCTGTGGCATTCCGCACGTGTTTCTTTTTTTTGTAACATGGGAAAGTAGCCTACGGTATCCCATTTAAAGTACCATGTTCTTTTCAAGTGCCACCATAGTTTCACTGACTCCGCAAGGGCTGTTTAGAGCCCAGACCAGCGGCGCCCAGTGACACAATTCACGGCGTCTGCCCCACTCCCTCACCTGGTGGGGGTCGTTGACGAACACCATGACGCTCTCCGGGAAGGGCTGCGTGTGCATCAGCCTGCGCAGAGACTCAAATTTGCGCACCTGCCACAAACCGTGGCAAACACACACACACAGAACCACACCGTTGGCGCAGTCAGCTTTGCCCCAACACGCTTTGTGACAGGCATTCACTCCAGTCCTGCCTGCTGCATGCAACACGCGGTCGCTGCACAAGCGCTCCAAGCGCATGCTCAAGTGCGTTGCCATTAGCGACCTGCAGCAATAAGTGCAACTTCAATGAGTACAACTTCAAGTGCAGCTTCACCTGTAACACCGTGCGCAAGTGCGCGGCCACCAGCAACCTGCAGCAGCAAGTGCAACTTCAATGAGTGCAACTTCAAGTACAACTTCAATTTGTAACACCAGCTCGGCGCGCGTCCGCACACACCTTGGGCGCGGTGACGATGGTGTGCTTGATGTTGGGCGGCAAGCCCTCGGCGCCGGCGCGTCCGCCCGTCACATATGAGTATCCCTCCTGCTCAGCACACAGTGGTACATGTATGTGTGCAGCGGCCGAGCAGCAGCAGACATGTGGCAGCTGTGCTCAGCAGCACTGCGGCGCCAGTGTGGCACAGAGCCAGCGGCCTGGAGCTGGAGCATGACTCTGGTGTGCATGGTACGCATGGTAAGGTGTTGGTGCCGTTTCACATGGGGTGATAGCCACGTTGTAGTGGCGGCTTGTACACACCCACCATGCAAGCAACGACCTCATGACTGCAACTCCATTGGGCACATTCTGCCCAGATGGTACCCCACGGAGGGTGTGAGTACGGTGCCATTAGCACAAGCAACCACCAGGACAGCGTGGTGAGCAGTGACTCAAGGTGCATCTGACGCCCTGGCGCACGACAGCACACATGAAACCCTGTATGAAATATATACTTCAGAGTATAAACAGAAGTATGTACCTTACTCCGTAAGTAGTAAATAGTGGGTATGATAGAGACTTGCCTTCATGTACTTGGTGGCTGCCTTTTCAACGACTGGCGACTTGCCGGTGGCGCTGGCAAAGACCGTCTGCCGGTACTCGCTGCTGCGCATGGTGTTGATGATGTTGTCCAGCTCCTCACTGGTGCGGCGGCAGCAGGCAAACAACACAAACACAGCATAGTTTACAAAGCTCAGCAGATCAGTATGTACACTGCGCGGTGCTGAGCATTGCCGTATTGTTCGCTAGCAACAGCATGTACCATCATTCTCTTCCCAGTCACATGCACGCCATGTGCACAGGGTCTAGCGGAGTTCAATAACGGTGCACTGCAGTGTTGGCAAAGGTGCCCCCACCATGTAGGGGTCCCAGATGTAGTGGTTCAGTGCAGGAGGTCACGGCCGCAGCTGGCGTCAACGAGGCGAGCCGTGACGGCAGTCAATGTGCACACTGTCAAACACATGTCGCCACGGCACGCAGGGCATGTCAGCCGCAATACCACATGGACATGCGGCATGTGCCAGCACACAAACTGCTTGCCACGCTGCCCAGTCCCCACCACCACAACACCACTTGCAGGCCAGCACCATCAGCATGCCCAGCCCCGCCACTCACTCGTACGGCGGCCGCATGAGCGTATCAACCTCGTCCAGCACCAAAAACTTGACGCCCGCCAGCTTCACGCGCCGCTTCTCCAGCGCCAGCTCGCACACGCGCCCCGGCGTCCCAATGAGAACGTGGGGCTTGTTGGTCTTGAGACGGTCAATCTGGCGGTTCACGTTGGCGCCGCCGATAAGCATCTGGGTGCGGATGCCGGTTTCCGCGACCAGCTGCTGGGCGACGGCGTAGATTTGGGAGCCGAGCTCGCGGCCTGGCGCCACCACTATGGCCTGTGTGTGGTGGTGGGGGCAGCAGCAGGCAGGGTGTTTGTTGGTGGCGTATGACACATGCCCGCATAAGCCGCCGGCACAGCTGCACGGAGTCACTGATCGTATGCAAAGCGCACGCGATACAGCGGCCAGCAGTGGCGTCACGCTCTACAATCGCGCTCAAAACCGTGAGAGGGACTGCAGCGGACGATGCACAGGGAAGGGAATACCACCACAGCAAGCATCCTGAGGCATGGGTCACATGGGGTGCGAAGCTGCCGTGGGTGCAGCATGGGAACGTGTGAGCGCTGAAAGTGGCTGCTTGCCTGCACGCCGTCGTCCTGTGTGTCGATGCGCTGCAGCAGGGGCAGCAGGAAAGCCAGGGTCTTGCCCGAGCCCGTGTACGCGTGTATGACCATGTCGTTGGACCCCTGCAGCAGCTCCGACAGCGCTGCTGCCTGCGCACAACCAGGGGCAACAGTGTTCATGTTGAGGGATGGGCAAACCCGCAGCATTGCCGAGAAGCAGGGTCGTGAATGTCACGCAAAGGCTGTCATACTACACGAGGCTGCAGCTGTGCTTAACAACGTTCACAAATTAGAGGGCATTGCCGCACGCCTGTGACGCACCCACACACAAGCCCGCAGATGTCTCAAACAGGGTCGTGTGTGTCTCTTGTTGAGCCGCTCCTGATTCAACTTCAAATTGTACGTTCTACCAACACACATCAAAAGGATGCGAGGATGCGCACAACTGCCGCCGGCGGCGCGCTCCACAAGACTGTGAACCTGCCCAAGCAGGCATGCGGCTGCAGCACCGCCAGGCCCGCCCTTCTCCCAGCTCATGTTGAAGTTGTCGGATGTTGAAGTTTTCGGATGGAGAAGTTGAAGTTGTACAGAAGTGACTTGCCTGCACGTGCGTGGGCCGCTCCAGCCCCATGCCCGCCAGGTTGTCGAGCAGGTGCTGGTCCGTGACACCCATGGCCTCAAAGCTCTGCTCCACAGTCGGGTCTACTGTGCCCAGGCTGCGTGTACACCACAACCACGGTGGCAGCGGTGACAGCGGCGGCGGTGGCAGCAGCAGCAGGCGAAGGGTCGGCATATAGCAGTAGGGGTGGGTTAAAGGACAGGGGAGCGGTGGTGCATGGCAGGCATAAACCAGCACAGGCAGCATTTTAGGTGGGGATGCACTGCACACACAGGTGTGTGCGCCGCGGCGTGCAAAGCCGCCCCTGCAGGCCAGCCAAGTGCTTTTTTACAGCAACAGCGTCACCAATCCGCAACCATACCAGGCACCCACGCCACCTACCAGCAGCTAGACTGTGAGTCCGAGCTCGTGAAGCCTGCGCCCTCAGAACGCATAGCAGCTGAATCATAGAATTCAAGTTTTGGTAGGTGCGTGCTGCTGCCATTGCTGCGGTCACACCCTTGCATCGCGCACCCCCAGGGTGACGGCCCCTACCGACAGGCAGACCTGAAGCTCATCGCTCCTAGATTGACCTTGCATGCTACTGAACAACACACAGGAGGAGCGCCATTAGATACGAATTGCATACCACTGAACAACACACAAGAGGAGCGCCATTAGATATAAATTGCATACCACTGAACAATTGCATACCACTGAACAACACACAAGAGCAGCGCCAGAGGAAAAGAGCGCCACACACCTGGCCACTGTTAGGTGCTGCAGGTACTCCACATTGAAGTCGTCCGCGTCGTTTCCCTTGGGCTTTGCCGCTGCCAATGCGCCACCAGCCTCTGTGTCGCCGCCACCATCAGCATCGTCCACCTCCGGGGCTAGCGGCGCGCGCATGCGGAAGCCACCATCCTTGGCCGCAGCCTCCGCCTGCGCCACCACGCTGGGCTTGGGGGCCTCTGCTGCTGCCGCACAGGAAAAAAAGCAGTTACAGGCGGTTACAGGTGGTTACATGAGGGGGGGAGTGGCGGGGTGCGGCGCCTTGGTGGTGAGGGCGTAGGTCCACCAGCAGGCAGCTCCTGGTGTACACAAGTTGGGGGCCACAGCTGAAGCACAACAGTGTTGACAGCGACGAAGGACATTGAGGTCCTGGTTGTGATGTGGTGCGCTGGCAGTGTTTGCCCGTCAGTAGTGCCCGCACATGTGACTCACCACTGCTAGTGACTGATGTGAGGGGAGCGGCAGCACAGCCCGCAATGGCAACTCACGTAACAACCACCCGCGCTGGCAGCCAGCCTGCCTCTTCCCTCCTGGCGGCGGCGTGTGCATGACACACAGCATGGCCATGGGCTGTCGCTGATGTCTGCACTCTTGCACTGCGTACCTTGCAGGCCCTACCTTGCAGCACCACAGCCGCCCCTGTTGCTGCACGCCCGCAGCAGTTCGCCCGCAGCCACTGAACTTCAACCCTTACCCACGCCTGCATCTGTCAATTTCTACTGCATGCAAACGGCAGCTTTCACCCCTTCCACATCAACTGTGTGAACGCCACTGGCTGCCACACCACATGGACGCTGCTGCCTTCCTGTGCTTGACGCCACCGGTACTTTAATACATCATATGCGGCTGCCGCGCGTGCACACACCAAGGCCGTCACAACTCCAACTTCTCACCATGCGCCTCAACGTCAAGTGCCTCTCCGTCAGTCTCCCCTGCCTCAGCATCAGTCCCCTCCTGGAGTGATGCTTCTTCAACATCGTCATCACGAATGGGAGCGCCCTCACCCTCATAGCCCTCATCGTCCTGCAAAGAATATGTATGTGACGCGGGAACAGAAAATCATGTTAGCACCTGCGTCATGTACACTTTATATACAACTGTATAGCATACATTGTCAGTGTCGGTGAGTGCGCGATGGTGAGTGCCGGTGCGAGCGCAAAAACACGGCACATGTACCCTTCAACAGCCGGGTGATTGTTCACACCATGGTGCGCAGGTCAGTCATGCGCTCTGCAGGCAGTACTCAACCACAACTTCAACTTCCGCTCACCCACGCCTTTTGTGGCACAGGCGCTGTGCTCACCCCTCCTGTCGGCACGCGCGTCACAAGGGCCACAACACAAATACTTCAAGTAAAACGCAAATTTGATACGAAAAATTTACACAGAGATCATGCGGTCGTGCATCGCACATGCATTGATGCCAGGCACACGCGCCTTGTCATAGAAGTCCTGCCCCTCCTTTTTGCTGTCTGAGAACTTGTTTTTCAAGCGCGACTCCAGGTCTTCCAGAGACAGCTTGGCCAGAGAGCGGTCCAGCCCCTGCCAGCAGCAGCAGCGGCAGCGGTGGCGGTCGCAGCGGCAGCAGTGGCAGCGGCAGCAGCGGCGGCGGCAGTGGTGGCAGCAGCAGCGGCGGCGGCGGCAGTGGCGGCGGCAGCAGCGGCGGCGGCAGTGGCGGCGGCAGCAGCGGCGCGGGTGACAGTAGCAGCAGCAGCGCCAGCAGTGGCGGTGGCAGCAAGGGCGGCGGCAGTGGCGGCGGCGGCAGCAGCGGGGGTGGCGGTAGCAGCAGCGGCGGCAGCAGAGTCAGCGGCAGTGAAAGCGGCGGGGGTAGCGTTCATGATCGTTAGGCGCCATATGGATTACGTGCCATGATGCAAGGCACGTGCGCAAAGTGTAGCTGGAAATACTTCAAAAGTAGGTACACCATGCCATGCGGAAACTACATGTCAAGCGTGTTACAGGATGCTGGGAGGGGGAGCGGTAAGTAGCAGTGGTCCTGGAAAGTCCTTGCACAGCAGGGGGGCCATCGTATGGCAGCACTGGAAGGGTTCCATGGTATAGAACAGGCCCTTGCAGGACAATTTCCGCGACACTTGAGCATGCATGCACACCGTAGACATGTGCACATACTTCAGAAGTACAATCTACACATGAAGTGCACATGGACGTGGTGGGTGCATCAATGGGTAGGCTGCTGTGCAGTTATGTGCCAGCAAAAAAGACATGCCCTGACATGGTCCACTTAAAGCAACTTCCCTTTGCACACAACACATGTATACCGTGTTACTCGCCGCTGTAGTGTACTGCTGCTCAGCGGCTGTGCACTGCTGCTCAGCAGCTGTATCTCACCTCCGGCAAGGGCTTTCGCCATGGCCTTGGGGCGCCGCCGCCGCCGCCACTGCCTCCGCCGCTGCTGGCACGTGCACCTTGCGCCTGCGCGGCAGCATCAGCTCTCTCCTGTGGTGCGCCGCCATCACACACAATGCACACACAGCCACAGGCGAAGGTAAATCACTTTGCCATGCAGCGTGAGGCCACTGGCAGTGACGGCAAACTGCCGGCGTTCTGTCTAGTAGCAACCGCAGGGGTGTGCGGTCCCTGTTCCCGTAAGTGAGCGCCTGGTACCTCTTTGAAGTGCAAGTATTTATTTGCACTTGTGGAGTGCGCTACGGCACATGGATGTGTGGTAGTGGCCCAGCTGCTCTTCACAGTTTGCACAGGCGCACATGTGTAAAAATGCTGCACTGTGCGCGCGGTGTCACGCAAGGGGAGTACTGTTGTGACCAGTGCGTCTGTGACAGAAATTACTAAGCCGAAAAAGTTGCTGCCACCTGCTGACTGAGTGCGTTGGCGCCAAACCCATCCACTTGGCAAGTTGGCAGCTTTCGTGACCCATGCATGTACTGAGTGCGCCAAAGCCATCCACTTGGCAAGTTGGCAGCTTTCGTGACCCATGCATGTACTAGTACATGCACTTTGTGTAACATGATGTGTACACATGCCCGTATGGTACTGAACAGAACAAAAAAAACGCATCTCCTAGAGCACCTTATCTGCTGCTGAGCACCTGCTCAAAAAATGGTATGAAACTGAACAGAGCAAATACAAAAATCTCCTGCACTACCTCATGTGCTGCTGAGCACCCGCTCAAAAAATGCCGACTTCCACCCACCTTGGCAGCCTTCCATGCCGGCCGCCCCCCCCCCCCAGTGGCCAGCCCCTGCTCCCCCTGCGCATCCACTTGCAGCCACGCCTTAGAGCCCTTTGCCTCTGTGTGCTCGCCACGCGGCACACGATCGCCCCGCCAGCTGTCTCCACCCGACTGCAGCAGCGCCAGCGCCGTCACACGCACCATTGGCACCATTGGGCATGGTCAGCTGCAGGCACAGTGAGGGAGTGCTTTGCTATGGAATAGGTTGCGTTGCATGGCATGTGACAGCTGTCACAGCTGTCACCACCCGACTGCAGCTGCATCAGCAGCAGCGCCGCCACACACACCAATGGCACCGTCGGCATGATAGCATGGTCAGCTGCAAGTGTTTGCGTACTGCCCAGGTGCTTTGGCCATGGGAGTGGTTGGTGCGTTGCATGGTGTGTGAACGCTGCCGCCGCCCGACCGACTGCAGCCACAGGCACCCCCAAAGCGACGGCAGGATAAGCTGCAAGAGCCAGCAGGTGGTTGCACACGCGACATCATACAAGTCTGAGCTCTGGTATGTGGTGGTGCCATGCATGTATGGCATGTGTGGGCACCCGGTTCCTGCGCCGGCTGCTGCCACGCGGGACTGCGACTGCGGCAGCGCTGTCTTAGGCATCATAGAAGGCAAGCATGCTCAGCGGCAGTTACATTGTAACAGTGTAGCGCCTGCGGCAGTTACAGTGTAGTCGTCTGCAGCAGTTACAGTGTCGCCTGTGGCAGTTACACTGTAACAGTGTGCTCGGCGGCAGTTCATGGTAACAGTGCAGTCGCCTTCTGGTCGCCTTTGTGCAGGGAGCAGCGAGTGCCATGCACGATGAAGCAGCACATGTGGTGGGGTGCCGTATTAACGTGTGGGCGACAGGCTGTTGCAGCGCTCCTACCTGCACAAGCGCAACCACCGCTCACATAGTTGCACCTGGCACAACTTTTGCACATGCAGTACACTCGCGATTTAGTGCGGGGTAGTGTCACCCCCCTGGCACCCTGCACTGAAGCAAGACCCGCACTAAACCAAACAGGGCTATCGTTTATATAGAATCATGTGGTCAGTGACGGCTTTCTGGACCCCGCACTAAACCGCACACCGCACTGAATCGAAGCGAACTAAATCGCGAGTGCACTGTATATTACTTCTCAAGTATAAACTACTACAGTAGAGGAGTATATCATGGCGTACTACGAAGTATATGCATGTGCTTCGATAAATACATTTATTGAAAAAGAAAGTACTTTAAAGGTACTCCTATTGAGGTATACAGCTACAGATGCGCGTGTCACATGCTTATACTTCTTAAGTAAGTATATATCTGGCATAGTGCGTGGTATTCGTTGTGCATTGCGCAACTAGCCACATCACACCATTTTCACGATGGTGTGACATTTTGCACGCAACTACCAAACAATCTCTGTCCTTACCTTGGGGAAGGCCCTGTCGCCACTGCGGAAGTTCCTGCCGCCATGACCAAAGGCGCTGTTGGTGCCAAAGTCGCGCTTGCGCTCGCCGCCTTCCTCACCAAACCTGCCAGCATACAATTACGAAACAGCCCACGAAAAAGTGGCCTTGGAATATGTGTGTGCAAGTGAAAAAAAAAGCGCCATTCCCTGGCAAAGTGCATGTATTTATACACTCGTGGGTCCACACCAGAGTTTGGTGACCAGACCGGTTGGTAATGTGACAAACATTTCGTTGACAAGTGGCCCTGGTGTGTACCACAGCCACCGCATGTACTGCTCCTTGACAATGCAGGTAAACATGTGTGCGCACAAACCCGTACTATCATATGCCTGTACATAGTTCTCATACTTCTGAAGTACTAGTAGTTTGTTAGTATACTGAAGTCCATGTGTATACATACATATATACATATACACATGGTTTAGGCAGAGTAAACAAGTATAGGATGCACAAGGTGCGCCATCCAGAACACCGCCTGAGGAAGCCGAGCTCATTACTTGGTTAAGGCAGCTGAAGCCTCAATGACATGTGTCCTCCATGTAAGGCGCATTCACAAAGCCTACAAACTGAGTTACATTTGCAGTGCCCACACAGATGCATGTTCCAACCACGCACACGCGGCCAAACAATGTACAATGACCAGGTACCATGCATACAACGAGCCACATCTGGCCAGCACATGAACAGAGGCTCCTTGGTTCACTGCTGTGCATCTGAAATGCTGCACCGGCAGTCCGTAAAAACACCAGCACACACCATTTGTATCAGTGAGTACATGCTGCTGCACCAGGACATTCACGCACCTTCACATCAAGCGGAGTGCAAGCCACATTTTGCCTAGCGCTTGGGGTGGCCGCAAGTGGTCAAAACGTGAGCAACGTGAGCAGCCGCAACTGTGCTGCTAGCCCACTGCAGCCAGCTCCCCACCGCTGCAGCTGCCTGACACAGAAGCATCAGCCACCGGCACTGCGACATGCACCACGTGCAGCCTCGGCCTGGCAGCGTGCCTGCTGCTGGAGCTGCTTGCTCGCCTAAGCCAGGCTGGAACCCGCAACACGCAGTGGGCACTGCGGGTCCCAGCCTCACCGAGGCAGGCCCAACAGCTTCAGCCGCAGGAGCAGGCACACTGCCAGGCCGAGGCTGCAGGTGGCGCAGGCTGCAGCGCCGATGGCTGATGCTTCTGTCTCAGGCAGCTGCACGGCGAGGAGCTGGCTGCAGTGGGCTAGCACCACACAGTGGGGGCCACCCATGTTTGGGCGTGTCTGCACTGGCAGCAGCCACCCGGGCAAAATGTGGCTGCCAACCCTGACGTTGTGAAGCTGCGTGAGCTTCCGCTGTGCAGCATTATGCACTCTGAGATGACAATAAAAAACCTCTTCAATACTTCACTTAGTATATATATCGTTGTCATCTTGCTGCAGCTTGAGGGTGTCTCTGTGGCACTGAGGGCACGCTCTGTGCTGATGAGCCAGAATGTGCACCACTCAGCAGGTGCACTCACGTTCATTGGTGCCGTGTGTAGCTGTCACAGCCTTGACTGTCCCATTTGAGCTTTAGGCATGGTGCTGGGGGGGACATACTTCGAGGTATAACACAACCATGCCGCCTTAAAAAAAAATGCCCACATCCATACCCCCCCCCAAAAGACGGCAATGAAGCAAACACATGACAACCCCAAACCCTTGCTACATGAACCACAAATACTTGGTTGACCTATAGTTTATCGGTGTGGGTTGTCTGTGCGGGCAGTCCAGATATTGCCAGCTTTTCGTTGAGCAAAAGCTCACCTCTCGCGGCCGTCTGGCCTGCCTCTCCGCCTGTCCGCCCCCTGCCCTGCCGCCGGCCGCCGCCTCCGCTCACCAAAGTCACCGCCTTCGCCGCCGCCACCGCCAGCGCCGGCATCCCATTGAGGCCTGCCACCAGTGCCCTCCTCAAGAACCTCGAAATCGTCTGCGAAGTCTGAGGTGGGAGGCTGCCGACGGGGTGCCGCGGCACGGCTGGGCACCGCACACATCGGGCAGCGAGTAATGTGGTGGAGGTGAGTGGGCAGAGGCGATGGTGTGGCAGGAGGGTGGGAGAGTGTGTGAGGCAGTGGTGATGGTGAGTGCCGAGACAGGGTGCAATGGTGGTTCTCAATGGTGGGATATCTCGGTGCCGCAGCATCGAGTATGTCAACTTCAACTTTGCAAGTTGACGTAGTGGGCGTGGCGGTGGCAAGCGGCTGTCACGAGCCCACAGCTAGGGGTGGCAGCGGTGCCCAGACACATTTTGAAGAACCTGCGCACGAGCCCACCGCTGCAAGCTGCAAGTCTGCCGCCAGGTGCAACAAACAGCCAACTATTGTCACCTGCGCTGTTGAGGCGGTCCCCTGTCCGATTGTGATGACCGCTCCCTGTTGGACCGCCTGCCATCTCTGTCACCGGTGTCGTCGTCGTCATATCGTCTCCGTTCCGGGGCAGGTGTACTCTTGCCGGGCTCGAAGTAGCTTTCCCAGTCGGCGGCACGCACAGGGCGCAGCGACCGCAGGCGCCCTGCTGCTGCCGTGCCAGAAGTGTGGCTATGTCGCACTGACGGCAGCAGCAGAGGTGTGGCCAGGGGCGGGAGGCATAGCAATAGCAACGACTGCGCTGCTGCTGCGGTATTACCACGCATGACGGAGGGTGCCACGGCGGCTGGCAGTCTCGCAGCAGCTGCCCCGCCCTATGCGCAAGCCACGCCAGCACTGAGTGAACAGCTCCACACACGACTATCGCCCTTTGCGCCCTTCGCCGAGAACACTCTTTCGCCGTATTTTACCCCCAGCCATCGACTCGTTTCGCCCGCAGCAGCGGCGTGTCACCTAGGTACCTCCGGACGGTTCAAAACCAAAAGGAGGTTGGCGGCGGAGGGTTGAGATGATGGCAGCACCAGCAGAGACAGCGTACGCTCTCACATTCCTCTCAGGGGTGACATAAAACAACGTGTCTACTGTAGTCACGACTGCCTGCTGGCAAATGCCTGCTGCAGAGCTCTGCACAATGCCTGCACCCACGCCTCGCAACAGTGGCTGTCACATGGTTCGCAATGCCTTCCCGAAATGGCCGCCAAATGGGAAAATGTTGGCAGTTGCTGCGCACACACAATGCATGCAGCATACTTCAAAGTATGTGCACAGGCAGTCATATGGCACAACGTACTGTATTTCAGTGTGCCATGCCGAATGCGCTGCCTCACAAGGATGAGCACTGACACAGATGTGCACGCACACACACGCACACACACGCACGCGCACACAATACCATTCATTCCGCCTTCAAACCAAATGTACACAACAGCGCACAAGCACACAAAAACACCGCAGGCACAATGGGCGCTCAGCCGCCAGCACCAGCGGCGGCGGATTTCGTGTACGTAAACATGCATTGGTTCTTGTGTGTGTCGCCGCGACGCGGCACGCCGCAGCCGTGAACGCATGAACGGTGGAGTTGCGCGGGCCCCCGGAAGCGGGGACACCGCCCCAAAGTGCGGCAGGGGCGAATTTTCGACGGAGCGCCGTTGTCTGTGGGCGTGCGTGCACCGGGGTGATGCTCTTGTCTCTTGGTCTCTCGCGGCGGGGAAAAAAATGTAACGCGACCGAGGCGGCCTACATAGGGATTGCTCCAGAAATAGGGCGGCCGATAGTCCCGGTATGGTGTGTGCCCCCGGCGGGCGCGCCGCGACACTGTGCGCCGCGCGCCGCCGGGCTGGTGCTGGTACCTTCCTGAGCGCTGCTTCTCGTTGCCAACATAAAGAAAGGTTGCGCAAACGTCCCCCAAACAAACGCCACGCGCGCGTGTGCAAGCGGCCACGCGCTGACCGCGGTGGCGCCGGGGCGGGGCCGTGCGCCGCCGCCGTGCTGCGACGCCCCGACCCCGCCCGCCGCTTCCACCGCCGCGCCGCGAGCCACGCACCGCACGGGTGGGCACAGCACCGTGGTGCATGCGCTGCGGACCAGAAAAACGCCGCAGCTGCTCTACTGAGCTATGGGGATGGCGGCGCCATGCTACAGCGCCGCCGCCCGCTTTTCGCCTGCCTAGCCCTGCCTGTGCCCCCCCCCCCCCCCCCCCCCCCCTAACCCACCGTCCCAAAGACTCAATTGCCCGCGCAAGTTTCGCCCCATACGCATCCTGCCGACGTTGGCCGCTGCCTGTTGCACCCTAGCCCCATGCCCGTGCGCCGCCGCCGCTGCTGCTGCCGCGCGCCAGCCACAAAAACAAAAAAAGCCGGCACGGTGCCTGCGCCGCCGCCTGCCATTCGCCGCCATGTCCACGACTAAGTCCACGACTAAGACCCTGCCCTGACCAATAGCCTCCCTTCAGCCCCTGTGCTCGCCACCGGTTCCGGGGTCCGGGAGGCCGCGCGCCGCCGCGGCCGCCGCCCGCTGCGGCAGCACCTCATTGGTCACCGTGTCCCAGATGGCCCTCTGTTGGCGCAGCGTGCGCAGCAGTGGGTCATGCGGCTCGCCGCCTGCCGGCAGCGCTCCCAGCCCCCCCTCCTCCTCCTGCCTCGCCGCCGCGTGCGCGCGTGGCATGCCCTCTTGCTGCTGGCTCGCCGCTGCCGCCGCCGCTGCCGCCGCCGCTGCCGCTGCCGCCGCCGCCTGCTGCTGCTGCTGCCTCTGCCACGCATCGTACGAGTACGGCACCGCGGGGGTGGGGCTGTGAGCTGGCGCCGGCGCTGCTGAGCCCGCTGCCTGCGCCTGCTGGTGACGCTGCCACGCGTCATAGGCGTGCGGCGCAGCCGCCGGCGCCCCCGGCGCCGCCTGCTGCTGGTGCCGCTGCCAGGCGTCG
>JAULBY010034893.1:0-14745 GCA_032358315.1 Ophiocytium majus | reverse complement strand
TGAGTACCCTTAAGGGCTAGGGATGCTTCTGAGTAATACAACAGCAAAGGCTTACTTGTCGGTGGCGCCAGGAGGTGTGTGCGAGCGCATGTCTCATTCTGGCGGGCACACTAGTGTCCACCATCGCCAAAAGGTATGGCACTTGGGTCAGTGGTTTTGTGACTCAAGATGCTTTCCTTGGTTTGCTCTGACAAGAAAAAATCGCGGACATACGTTTTCATGCAACCCTACTCACAGCTGAGCGTACACGGCCATGGACGCTTTAAAGAAATTTTCCCTATTGGAAACTAAATTTCCAATTGACGATATTTTTTCCAGTTGAATTTTTTTTCCTGCTGAAACTAAAAAAATCGTCGTCAAATTAATTCCAATTGAACGATAAAAGTTTTTCAACTTAACGTGAAAATTTTCCAATTGAAAATCAAAATTTTCCAGTTGGCATCCTGCACTCGTGTGTCTACGTACATGCAGCTGAAGTGAACGCCGGCCCAGGTGAAGAGGAGGCCGGTGTTGACATCCGGCGGGGCCATCTATGGCAGATTTTCCCAATTCAAAGATGAATTTTTCCAATCGAAAGTTAACTTTTTTCAATTGGAAATTAAACTTTTCCAATTGGCGTACTGCGCTCTTGTGCTTGCAGCTGGGGTCAACCTCGGCCCAGGTGAAGAGAAGGCCGGCGTTGACCCGTCTGGCGGCGCCATCTATGGCAGCCAGAACTCGGTCATCAGCATCAGCGACAGCTCCTTCTCCGCTTGCATGGCCGCCAATGGAGGGGCCATATACTCGCTGGGCAAACTCCAGTGCACTGGGACTACCTTCACAGCCAGCAAAGGTACGTACGGCTAGGGTTGCACGAAAACGTGTGCGGGCGTTTTTTTCTTGTCGAAAATGTGAGCGTTTTTTCTTGTCAAAAATGTGCAATAACATGCTATGCTGGGCCAGCCACCATGCAAGAGCACCAGACATTACCCACATATGCCTGCGTCGAGCTGTTCCTATCACTATTTTCACAAAAACATTCGCCATAAACGCTGTATATACATTCCGTATACGGCGTGTATGGCTTGCTAATATACGTTTTCGCACAACCCTAGGTAGGGCCAGCTGGTGTGTGGCTGATTGCATATGCCACGGGCTGTAGACACATCTACATGCGCCTGAACTGGGATTAGTTAGGGGCGAGAGACCACGCTACAAGTACCAGTTGCTGGCAGTGCTAGCGCTGCCTCAGATTGACACTGGTTGTGCGTACAACTGTGGTAGTGCTCAGTAATTACTACCGTGGTATATTGTGCAGGTACTTACTCCCACCAAACCCCGCAGCGGCTGTTATGCACTGAGGCAGGGTGTTACAGTCAAGCATGCCACGCACGCCGCACACAGTGAACTCTCAGGTACATTGCTCCACTTAACTAGTGATGGATCATGGCGTATACGTTACACAAAATACGGCGTATTTCTACCACCAAAAACGCGATATACCGCGTGTTTGCCGTATAAATATGTTCATCTGCATGCGCTACACGGCGCATGTGCATGCGTTAGACAGCGTATGATGCAAAAATTACACGCTGTGACCCATCACTAATGTGACTTAACACACCTTTCTGGGTGTTCTTGCTGCGCCGCAAATGCCTCACAGCGGCGGAAGGCGGAGCCCTGTACGCAGGGTTTAACTCGAACGTTTTACTGGACAAAGTGGTGGTGGCACAGTCATCTGCCAAAACCTTTGGCGGCGGGGTGTATGCTGTCGAAGGCTCGAAGGTGCTCGTCACGTCATCAAAGTTCTCCACCAACTCAGGTGCGTGCTCCCGGCATTGCCCCCCAACTGTTGCCGTAGATATCGGGGTATAAGACCCCCCTTGTTGTGTCGCCGAGCGCCGGCCGTCGCTAGCACCGGGGGATTCTTATTAGGGGGGGGGGGGTCTTATACCACATTTGCCTACTCTATATACATTATAGAGAGGTTACCCCGGGTCTTGCTGCCAGATGCCCCTCGTTCAGTAAACCGAGGGGTTCTTATTTGGGAGGGGGGGCTTATACCCTGATATGTACGGTATGCTTGGGCAAAAGAGCGCTCTGCCAGTTGGCTGTCAGCATCCGGTTATGCTCCCGAACAGTGTCTAAGTGAGCGCAATCACCACAGCATGCAACCCGCGAGTGCACAGGCGTTTGGGCATCACAGTGCGTCTACTCTCGCTAAATATGCCGCCCCATGCACCGCCAGTATGAAGTAGCGTGCCGATGCAATGGCGGCCATTGCAGGCATGCCGCGCCAGCACGTTTTACACCGCCGTAGCGTGCCGATGTCATGGCAGCCATTGCAGGCATGCCGCGCCAGCACGTTTAATATCGCCATAGATATGTCGGCACCTTGCACAGGTGTGTCTCTCCAAGAGACTCTGTGGTGACACCTGCACAGGCATGGCACTTGTTAGAGCACATGGGTGCTGTCGCCTTCTTTGCATGCGCGCTACGTTTCATGTTTTTACCGCACGGTAGCCTGGGCTGTGGGGCAGGCTAGGCACCCTCTGATTACTGCTGGTGCCTGGTCGATTCATATGCGACTAGTGATCACGGCGTATAACGAATTTTATACGTTATAAAAAATACGGCGTATTTCTACGCCCAAAAACACCATATACGGCGTATTTGCAGAAGTAAGTACCGGTACGTTAGTCAGTGTCTGTTATACGCCGTATTTACATATGCTATACTGTGTATAATGCAAAGGTTTCAACGCTGTGACCCATCACTTTACGTGTCCTGCCGCTTCTCTGCTGCGATTACACTTTTTACAGCCGGGTGGGGTGGCGCCATGTACCTGACACAGGCAGCAGGGGACGCACCACCCTCCCAGGTGCAGCTGCACAATGTGGTTTTCTCTGACAACAGTGCAACCACATATGAGGGTGGCGCCGTTTACACAGGCGGCGCGCTAATAGGAGAAGGGCTCACCTTCACACGCAACTCAGGTGGGGGCGCGCAAGGCGGCTCGGCAACGCTGTACACGCCGCTGCGGGCGGTAGTACCTGCTCGCATTGCTTTGATGTGACTCAATGCCTTTGCGCATGAAACTGTGACTGCACATGTGTGTGCTTTTCTGACACCACTGCAACCACATATAGTTTATCGCTCCTAGATGAGTTTTCATATGAGGGTGGTGCCGTTTACATGGCCGGAGCGCTAATAGGAGCAGCGCTCACTTTCACACACAGCCAGAGGCTTGTCCTGCTGCTGCGTCAAATGGTCTTGTCGTGCTTGCTTGGAGCTGGGGTTGAGCGGTGAGCGTTTGTCGGCCTGGCCGCACCCGCGCCCACCTCCTGGCGCCACCGACAAGTAAGCCTTTGCTGTTGTATTACTCAGAAGCATCCCTATCCCTTAAGGGTACTCACCGGCGCGTGTAGGGTGTGGGCCACTGGTTCTGACCAAGCGGATAGATCACCATACAGGCTTCGGCCTGGCTTTTTGCCCCAGCCACGAGAGTACCTGGGCTCAGTCACCTTTCTGGTTTCTTTCACATGTTTCGACAAGTAAAAAACGCCCATATATGTTGTCGTGCAACCCTACTTGGTGGTCACGCACTTCGAGTGGCCACCGCACTCCCTGCCCACACCTGAGGATCCTATGAGTAGCACCTGTCCGCCCCCCTCTTGCTTCAAGTCCTTGCTTCTGAGTGACAAGGTTGGCGGCAGAAGCAGCCAGCACCGCAGAGCAGAGCAGCAATCCCAAGCAGCAGCCTGTGTGCCCCAAGTGGAGTAATTGATGTCGCATGCGAGCAAGTGTATTGCGCGTGCTCAGCAGCAAGTGTGCATAGGCAACTGTGTGACTGCTCAGCAGCAGCTATGATCGCCAGACTGCTGCAAACCTTGGTTCTGAGCTACAGAGCTGCCCGCACCATATCAGCTGTGACAACATTAACAGCACATACAGTGCACTCGCAATTCAGTGCGGGGCAGTGTCATCACCCAGGCACCCCGCACTAAAGCAAGACCCGCACCAAATCAATGGGGCACTGTGTGTCGTTTCTACACTTCTGTACTACTAGTAGTATAACCATGTGGTCTGTGACAGGTGTCTGGACCCCGCACTAAACCGCATACCGTACTAAATAGAAGCGCTCTAAATCGCGAGTGCGCTGTACTGACATGACCCCCCCCCGCCCGGCGCCTGCCATTGCAGCATGCTCTTGACTGCATACGCCTCCTCACATGAATTCGCAACATTATATCATGAATTCATACATGAATTTTTTTAGCATGAATGCATGAATTCATGCAAACCACATGCCCCCCCCTCGGCGCCTGCCGCTGCAGCCCACTCGTACGGCGGCGCTCTGTTTGCGGCCAAGGGGTCTGGCGTGAAGCTGCAGGACATCCAGGCGTCAGAGTGCACCGCCGGCCTGGATGGCGGTGCGCTGTTTGTGTCTGTGTCCTCCCTGCTACTGTGCACGGGGTGCACTCTCACGCGCAACACAGGTGGGCAAACCCGCGGATTCATCGCACTGCCGTCCTTAATCTTATATATACCGCTACCATTATTATTATTACACGTCTACTCGAAGTGTTAACAGAATAAATTGTGCACGGGTTGCACTCTCACGCGCAGCACTGCCAGCCTTATGGTAGGGTGGCGTGAAAATGTATACGAGCAAGCCATATAAGCCGCATACGGAGCGTGTGTACCGCGTATATGCCTCTGACGATTTGGAAAAAATTGATATGGGCAACGATTGTGAAAAAAATGGTGATATGAACAGCTTGACGCGGGCGTGTGTGGGTGATGCATTGTGCCCTCGCATGGTGGCTGGCCCAGCACTAGCAGGTCATTGCCCATATTTTGACAAGAAAACAAATACCAATATATATTTTCGTGCAACCCTACTTGGTGGTCACGGCAGTGGGCTGCTTGGCCCTGCTTTTGCTTTTACAACTCTGAAAATCGGTTACTGCTACTGTAGTACCTGCCAGTCTGCGTAAAACCGTACTTCAAGCACTTGAGCTGATTAGTCGGGAATAGCGCTCGCAGCCTTGATTGGTAGTGATGGGTCACGGCGTATAACGTATTTTATACGTTATGCAACATACGGCGTATTTCTGTATACGGCGCATTTCCCGTATACTACTAACGGTAGTAGTGAATAGGTTCATCTGTATACGTTATACGGCGTATTAACATTCGTTATACGGCGTATAATGCGAAAATTATACGCTGTGACCCATCACTAGTGATTTGCCACAGCGGTTGTACAGTGGCCCCTTAGTGCCTGTGTCCACCCAAGCCAACCGATGCCGTGGGAGTGAGTGTTGCTAGGCAAATGACTTTTACAGATCAACTGCGTTTGCTCATGCTGGCAGCAGCTGTTGTGTGTGTGCCCACGCCAAGGCGCGTGCATTGTGGCCAAGCCAAACCGGTGCTGTGGTACTGAACACTACTTCAAGTCTGGGTAAGCGACTTAGATATACTTCTTTCTTTCAGGCTCAGCCTGGCAGCAATCCCCAGTACCGAACAAAGGGTTCAGCGTGCATGATGTCATCAGTCAGGCATGGCCACGTGGTGTGCATGCTACCAACCTGGCTGCGTCCATCATCGCATTTGCTGCCGAGTCGGTGACCGGCGCTTGGTGCTGGGTACCCGCCCACAGCCAGGTGTTGCCGTCAGACATACACTTGCCAGTCAGCTGAGCCTCAGCGCATCCATACATGGCATGCATCAGTGCCACCTGACCAAAATAACGTGGCTGCGCCCTCTCCGCCCTGCCCCTTCCCATCTCCCCCTGCCCCCCCCCCAAAAAAAATGTCAAACTGAATGACCAGCTATGGGCAATGGTGGAGCTGTGTACGGGCGCCCCGGCTCTATGACCTCCATGGAGGCCTGCAGCATCACCAACGGTACAGCGAGTGGGAGCGGCGGCGCCATTTTTACCATGGGAAGCCTTACCATGTCAGGCTCCACCATGGAGGGCAACCACGCAGGTGCGCCGCTGACGGCTGTGACAAGGGTTGCGACGAAGCGTACACGAGCGAGCCATATACATTAACTGGGAGTACGCTGTATGTAGTGATGGGTCACAGCGTATAAAGTGACGGGTCACAGCGTATAAACTTTGCGTCATACGCCCCATAACGCATGTAAATACGGCGTATAACGTATACAGGCTCTGCAATCGAGGGCAACCATGCGGGTGCGCCGCTGACGGCTGTGGCGCCACTCGCGCTGCTCTGCTGCAGCAACAGCTGCTGCACGGTGCGTTGATGGCATAATCCCTTGTGCAGCGCAAGGCGTGCTTGCACCGGCTGTACAGAGCAGCCGCAGCTGTGACGCCACTTGCGCTGCTCCGCTGCCGCAACGGCTGCCGCTGCGTGGTGCAGTGATGGCATGATGCCTCGTGCAGCAGCTGTGCGAAGGGCTTGAAGTGAAGGCATAGTGAAGCAAACCTGAGGGCAGTGCCGCACGCATTGCTGCGGCGCGTGGGTAGGTACCAGGCAGTGGTTGCTGCACTCTGCTGGTTTCCAGCTGTGCACCCACAAGTGTGCTTTCACCGGCTGTACGGAGCGCTTGAAGCAATGGCATGGTCTAGCGAACCTGCAGGGCAGTGCTGCACGCGTTGCTGCGGTGCGTGGCTAGGCACCGGGCGGTGGTGCGCTGCATCTGCGCACCCAGAACTGTGCTTGCTGGCTGCAAGAAGCTTGGCTCGCGTGCATGCCTCAAGTGGGCAGCTACAGTTAGGGTTGCGCGAGAAGGTGTATGAGCAAGCCATATACGCCGTATGCCAAGCGCGTATACCGCATACATGGCTAATGATAGTGATAGGAACAGCTTGGCGCAGGCATGTGTGGGTGATGTATTGTGCTCTTGCGTGGTGGCTGGCCCAGCATAGCAAGTCATTGCGCTTGTTTTGACAATAAAAAATGACGCCAACATACGTTTTCGTGCAACCGTAGCTGCAGCCCTCTGCCACTGGCAGGTGGCACTGGCTCAGGCAGGTACACTGCAGCCAGCAAGCACATTCCTGGGTGCACAGCTGGAAAGCAGCAGAGTATAGCAACAACTGCCTGGTGGCTGGCCATGCAGGTACACTGCTGTGTGCACCGCATTCCTGACACGCATGCTCGCCGTGGACTGAACCGCTGGCTTTTGCTCGCCCTCTGTGGGCATGCTGGCAGTCATGGTGCAGTAGAGTGTCAACAACATAGAGCGCTAACATGGCATACTTGCTGGCCTAGCCTGCGTGCGCTAGCAGCATTTCACTTTCTTCTTTCACTTACTCCCGCTCACTCGCTCCCGCAGAAAGTGAGCGGCTGCCAGCTGGTGCCCCCGATGTGCTCACAAAAAAACTGCTGAGCAAATGCGAAACGCCCTTGTGGTTCTTTGCCGTGACTGTGTATTGTTTGCATGTGTAAGTTTGCTGGAACCATACACTGTGGTATATACTTCAGGTACCGGTATACATGTATTCTTTGAAGTACTAATAGTAGTACTAGTATATGGTACTTCACACATGCTTTGGCAGGTGGCACAGGTACGCTGCTGTGTGCCCTGCATCACCGGTTTCATTTCTGACAAACATGCTTGCCGTGAACTGAACCGCTGGTTCACATCGCGCAGGCCGCAGCGGCGGCGCCGTGGCCCTGTCTCCAGACACGACCGCCGTTGTCAACCTCCTGCTCAACGGCACGGCCTTCAACGACAACTCCGCTGGGCAAAGCGGCGGCGCTCTCTCTACCACCTCGGCACAACTGGGCACCATCACCGGCTGCGTCTTCACCCGCAACAGTAGCCCCATCGCGGGCGCAGTGCTCATTGGTGACCCCAACGCCGGTGACTTTGTGTTGGAGACGTGCACTTTCACGGACAACGCAGCTACGAGCGGTGCGGGCGGCGCCATCCTACAGCAGGGCACGAGCCTGCTGGCAGGTCTAGACGGTAACAGTTTCAAGGGGAATACCGCGCCGTGTTGCTACACGGCGGCACCGCAGGACGCGGGGCGGGCCAGCTGCTACGATGCGACGGCAGGGCTGGGCACCAAATGGTGGGTTGCGTGTTGTGCCGCGCCACGGAATGAGGCATTATGCGGTGCGCGCCACCTGCAGCGGTAGCAGCTGCCTCAGTGGTATGCATGTACTACAGTAGTATTGAATATCAATGCTTCGAAGTACTACAGTAGTATGATGCAACAGCAGGGCTGGGCACCAAATGGTGGGTTGCCGACCGCCGCGCCACCATTATGCGCCTCGCCGACCGCCGCGCCACCATTATGCGCCTCGCACACGGCAGTATCTGGGCTTAGCAGCCTTTTAGGTTTCTTTCGCATGTGTTCACAGGCTGGCAGTTGCATACACAGCGTGAGCATCTGAAAGTGCATAATTGCAGCGGTAGCAGCTGCCTCAGCAGCATATGAAGTATGGCATGCTTCAAGTATGATGGTGACAGCAGGGCTGGGCACCACGTGGTGGGTTGCGTCAGGCTGTTGCCGTCCCACCAAATGAGGTGTTATGCGGCTCGCGCCACCCGCAGCGGTAGCAGCTGCCTCAGTGGTATGCATATGATGTGACAGCAGGGCTGGCACCACATAGTGGGTTGCCCACCGCCGCGCCACCGTTATGCGGCTCGCACATGCGTTCACGGGCTGGCGGTTGCGCACGCAGCATGAGCGCGTAATCGGCATCAAGCGCCACTTGCAGGGGTAGCAGCTGAGTCAGCAGCATGCATATGTAGTACTTCGAAGCATAATGTGACGGCAGGGCTAGGCACCACATGGTGAGTTGCCGACCGCCGCATCACCAAGCCCCGGATTGCACGGCTACTACATGCACCGCGGCTGGCGGGTGCACGTGCAGCTTGAACAGTGATGGGTCACGGCGTATAACGTATTTTATGCGTTATACAAAATACGGCATATTTCGACGCCCAAAAATGCATATACTACTGTAGTACGGCGTATTTGCCATATAAATACGTTCATCTGTATACGTTATACGGCGTAGTAACATACGTTATACGGCGTATAATGCGAAAATTATATGCTGTGACCCATCACTATACATGTTGGCCGCCTCTGATATACTTCGTAGAGCAGGCAGCTCCACCACTGCAGGACTGTGCAGCATGATCGCAACAGGAGCCACAGCCTGGGAAAAGTGTGGCAAAAGCAATATCTTATCTACATATCAAGAAGTGAAAGAAACCTAAAGGGCTCACAGCGCGTGCCCTCTCTCCCCTTGTGCAGGCAATGCTGTGGCGTGGGCACCTATGTGACACACAGCACCCCCCTGGATGGTGGCACTGACACCGTTGACTACAGTTGCGCGCCCTGTGACCCACTGACCATGGTGTGCGACAAAGGTGTGTGTACACACAAGAAGTCAACAAGAATTCGTTCACGTTGCCGTTGAAGTACATTGTTAAATCTCATGTTGAAGTTCATGTTGAAGTTGGTGAAATGTGACACACAGCACCCCTCTGGATGGTGGCACTGGCACTGTCGACTACAGTTGCGCGCCCTGTGACCCCCTAACAAAGGTGTGCGACAAAGGTGCGTACACATGGCTATAGCAGCCTTAGCCCGTTGTCAGGTTTTCATGCAGCCCAAGTCTTTTTGTTTCCTGACTTTTTTGGTTTTGTTTTGCCCAACTCCCGAAATTTATCCTGTTCGTCCGGAAGCCATTTTGGCCAAAATTGCACATAAAACACGTATCATGTCTGGTGCTTTTCACCAGGTGGATGAATAATCCCACAGGCTTCGGCCTGGCATTGTGCCCCAGCCACGGCAGTATCTGGGCTTAGCAGCCTTTTAGGTTTCTTCCACATATAAACACACATACAGTGTATATAAGTGCATTTATGTATGCTATAGCCTACTTGTTGGCCTCCGAACAAAAATCGCACCTGACCCCAGTGCAGCAACACGCCCGAAGTGGGCCCGGACCCCTGTAGTGCATCATCCCTAGGAGCGTTTTTGTGCACTCGCCAGCACATAGTGTGGCTGCGCGAAGAGCCCCACGTTCATCCTTGGCACCGCAACCCCCGCCAGGTGCGCAGCGTGGGTGCGGCAGGCGGCGCCAGTGCTTTCAGTGGCTGCGGTTGCGCATAGGCAACACTGTTGTTGCTCTGTAAGTGGCAATTTTGAAGAGAAAAAACAACGCATGCCCCTGACCATAGCAGGTAAGGCACCAATGGTTTGCACCCAGCTGGGGGCCGGGCACCCAGTCAGGGGCCGCCCTGTCCCTGCAGGACAACTGCATCATGTGATCATCAAGTGATAAGTCCCCAGGTCCAGGCTCACCCTGTCCAATTTGCGCCCTGTTTCTACGACCGGTGCATCTTCAGGCGGCGTCACCCTGGAAACCGTTCCATTGCGGTCCGGCTACTGGCGGGACAGCGTTGAGAGCGACGAAATCCGCGCGTGCTTTAACTCAGCCGCGTGCAAGGGCGGGGCGCCGTCTGGCTCTGAGGGCTCCATCAATGACTACTGCAACACCGGCTACACCGGGCCATGTACGTGGCGCGCATCCACGGCTGTGGAAACAGTTGCTTGATCCTGATACCCTCGTGGGCCGCACTCTTCCTTGTCACTGTCGCGCTTATGATGCCTTAATAACCTCGGTTGAGCTGAGAAGTACACAACTTTAAATTGTAACAAACCACTTGGCGGAAGCACTACCATATAATATGCTGCTCAGCGGCATGTAAGGGCGGAGCGCCGTCTGGCTCTGAGGGCTCTGTCAATGACTACTGCAACACGGGCTACACTGGGCCATATAAGTGGCACGCATCACCGCTGCGGAAACAGCGATGCACAGCTGCTTTAGCACTGAGCCGAGCCCTTATTGGCCGCACTCTTCCTTATCAGCGTCGTGCTTATGATACTTGCTTGTAATAAAGTCGGTTGCGTGAAGCGGCACCCTGCAACACAGCGCCTTGGGGCTGTAACATACGACAACCAAGTTTTCAAAACTTGAACATATGATGCTTGATTATTTGGTTACTTTAGAAGTATTTAGCACGCCGCTCATCCCACTGTGCGCACCCCCCCCTCCCCTACATGCACCAGACTGCGCGGGTGTGCGCCAGCTACACGTTCGTCTACGGCGACGTGTTGTCGCAACCGCTCAAAACGGCTGTGTGAACAAGTATAGATAGTGATGGGTCACGGCGTATAACGTATTTTATACCGTACGTTGTACAAAATACAGCGTATTTCTACGCCCAAAAACACGATATACGGCGTATTTGCCGTATAAATATGTTCATCTGTGTACGTTATACGGCGTATTTACATGCGTTATATGGCGTATAATGCGAAAATTATACACTGTGACCCGTCACAAAGTATAGGCATATGATGTCAAAACAGATGATGTAATAATGAGCAATTTGTCATCCCCCATGCGTGCGTCCGCCCTTCCCCTGCCCCCCTGCGTGCGCCAGACTGTGCGGTGTGCGCCGAGGGCTACACATCAGTCTACGGCAGCGTCTGCACCAGCTGCGCTGCCGGCAGCACCGTAGCCGCCATCGTGCTACGCGTGCTGGCGGTCACACTGCTGGTGGTCGTGGTGCTGTGGTTCGTGGCATCGGGCAGCACACAGGTAGGGTTGCATGAAAACGTATGTAGGTACCAGTAGTGATTTTTACTCCCAGGCGTGTGACGCATTTTATACGTTATACGAAATACGGCGTATGTCTACGCCCCAAAAGGTGATATGCGGCGCATTTGCCGTATCGATATGTTCATCTGCATACGCTATACGGCGTATTTACATATGTTGTACGGCGTATAACGCAATTATACGCTGTGCCACATCACTATACCGGTATACAAGCATTTTTTTTGCGCAAAAGCATGTGAAATGACTTGTAAACTATGCTGAGCCAGCCACCATGCAGGAGCACCAAATACTACCCGCACGCGCCTGCGCCAAGCTGTTCCTATCACTATTTCTCGTCATGATTGCCATATTCGCTGTATATACATCCCGTATGCGGCGTATATGGCTTGCTCAGATGCTTCGAGGTATGTTTTCACGCAACCCTGCACACAGGCGCTGGAGAGGGTGGACGCATGGTTTTCGAGCACGGGGGCGGGCAAAGTGATGCCGAGCGTCATGGTTTTTCTGCGGTCGGTGGTCGTATCGCTGCGAGTACCGCTGGTCGTGCTGCAGGTGCTGACGCAGAACCTGCGCGTGACGGGCATCCCGCTGCCCAGGACATACGCCGATTTCCTGGTGGGTGAACGTGTGTAGTTTTATTTATTTGCACTTGTGGGCGTGCAAGAGCCCATGGATGTCATGTATGCCAGCACGGCCACTACAGGCGCCAAGGCAAATGTATGGCAAAGAATGTGTACGAACAGAGAAAGGGCTAGCAGGTGCCAGCCGGCTACCTAGGGCTCGACCTGCCAGGGCAGGTCAAGTGCTGTAGTATGTGCAGTAGCCGGTGCTGAGCATTGCCGTCTTGTTCGCTAGCAACAGCACGCTTGGTCGTGCTTTTTCCCGTCACATGCACGCCATGTGCACAGGGCTTTCCACGCCCTAAGCGGATTTCAATCACAGTACTTCGAAGGATGTACCTCGAAGTATGTATGCACATTCATGTATACATGCACGCAATTCGCATCTTACAGTGGGACTGATTATTATCTGCCTGCTTTTATGTTCGCAGCCTGGGCCGCACGGACACGTACGCCAAGGGTGAGGCTGGCAACCTGTGCCACCACCTGTTGCCACAACTCTACATGTACTACCAGCAGTAGGTACTTCAGAGGCATGTACTACGCCATGTGCGCCGGCTTTCCGCGCCCTATGCGGAGTTTAATGGAAGTACTACTACCTAGTAGTACTTCGGAAGTATGCATGCACATGTACATACATGCGCGCAAGTTGCAAGTTCATGTAGGACTGATCACTTTTTGCCCGCTTTATGTCCGCAGTCTCGGCCGCACGGACACATATGCCAAGGGCGAGGTCGGCAACCTGTGCCACCACGACTGCTCCGGGCGCGGCATCTGCAACTACAAGACGGGCATGTGCCGGTGCTTCAGTGGCTACGCGGGCAGCAACTGCCACGCGTACGAGGACCAGGGCTACCTCGTCAAGTCCGCATCATAGCCAAAACTTCAAGACTGAACTTCAAGTTTGAACTTCAACTTGTGAAGTTCAAGTTTGAAATGCAAGTTTGAACTTGAGGTTTGTCACACAGCGCATGCCGCCGCGCCGCGCCAGTACACAGCGAGAGGAGCCCTCAGTCGCACGTGGCTCAGAGGTCGAGAGGCGAGCGGGGCGTCCAAGTGGGCGGGCCGGCCCGCCTCAGGATATACCGCCATCTGGAATCCCTACCTCACGCGCTGAGAGGGGAATGCCCGCCCCGCTCGTGGCGCTTGTGAACGTGCGCACGTTGCCACGCCAAGTGGCCAAGTAGCGCTGGCCGGCGTGGCCATGTGCATGGCTGTTGTCATTGCGTGTGTGAGGGGGCGCCCCTTTCCCCCCACCCTGCACCGCACACACACCCTGCATCATACACAGGACCCCCCCCGCCTACTAGTAGTAGGTTGCGCACTGCTGCCAGTGCTGGCGGTTGCTGCGCACGAGCAGCGGCACATGTTGCCGGAGGTGAAATGGGGGCCACTGCCCATCACGGCGCCGGTGGCGTTAGCTGCGGTGAGGTGCGGGGCTGCCACTCGTGGGCCGCAGAGCCATGTCGTAAGCGCGCAGCCACGAGGAGCTGAGAGACACACCAAGTTTGCTGCCTATGCGCCCGCACTGATGCTGTCAGCGCAGCAAGGCATGGTAGCGTAGTCTGGGGGGTCGGTGCTGTCGAGGAACCCGCCGCCACCGGCTCGCGTCTGCAGCACTGCATGCCAGCGCAGTCGTGCGGCCGTCACAACCCAGTCTTCAGCAGCATGGGCTGTGGGTGTACGTAGTTGGCGGCCGCGGTGTTGTGTGCACGGCATTGGGAACTGGTGTGGCACTTGAGCTGCCACATGCGGCAATGCTAATTGCACGTAAAGACCTGGTTTTGACACACCGCAGTAAACTGCATGTGGCGACACTGGCACCACCAGCAGTGTGCGCGCACCTTGCTGCCTGAAAAAAATCTGCTGCCAGGCTGCTGATGTTGTGGCACCGCACACATTGCCATGCATGTGACACATACAAAGCCATCTTAACGCCACGCGCACGCTGCCTTGCATGTTGCCGCCTCCTTGTTTGTAAAGCGGCAGCACAGACCCCAACTGGTACTTTCACAGGCAACCAAGTCCTCAGTTAACTACTGTAGCTGCACACATGAAGCTCTGGCATCATGTCCAGTGCACATGCACGCGCATGCCAAGGCGACGCACGCAATCCCAAAACATGGAAAGCGCTGTCATTGGCGGGCACCGCAACGCGCCGGCTCGCACACAGCATTCGCAGCCAAGCATCGGGGGCACCAGTACCAACCACCCAGGTCGTGCAAACCCCAGCCCCCACACACTCACCACGCGCATGTAACCCCCGACATACACGCACTGCAAACCACAACCACACACCACTGGCGCGCATGCACACACACGCGGCGCGCGGGTGGGGGGAGCAGCACCGCCCGCCCCCCGCCGCCGCCGTCGCCGCCATTTGCCACCCAAGTTTGGCTGTGGTAAATTCATGGAAGAAGTGTATCGCGAGGGCGCAGGGCTGAGCGGGCACGGCTGTGACGGGTGCGCGCGCACCACTGTGTGCTGCGGCGGCCAGTGCAGCACGAACCGCCGTG
>JAULBY010034892.1:0-40619 GCA_032358315.1 Ophiocytium majus | reverse complement strand
CCGCAGCGTACGCATGGCTGAAATTGGAAGTTGAGGTTTTGCCGTGGGAAAAGGCAGGAAGCCGACGCCTAAGTCGATCCTCAAGCTGCGCGGGTCTCGCGTTAGGGGGCCGCACAAGGCGGCGATCGACGCACCCGTGGGCGTTCCGCCGGCACCCGCCTGGCTGTCGGAGGTCGCCTCAGCTGAGTGGCATCGCATCGTTCCGATGCTTGAGGCTTCCAAGGTCATGAGCCCGCGTCACCAGCAGACGCTCGCGGCTTACTGCGACTCGTTCGCCGACATGGTGCAGGCCGACCAAGAGCTCAAGGCCAACGGCACAACTCTCATTGACGACAAGGGTAGGGTGAGCAATCACCCGGCGTGGAACAGGAAGCGTGATGCACGGAATCAGATGCTGAAGTTCGCGTCGGAGTTCGGACTGACGGCATCTGCACTGGCGAGGGTCTCATCTGTTGACCAAGGCCCGCAAGAAGACGACGACGACGCCCGCATGTTCGCTTGATGCCACGGCTGCCGACATCGCTATCCGGTTCTTTGAGGAGAACCTGACGCACAGCAAAGGCGAACTCGGCGGCAAGGCGTTCGTGCTCGAGCAGTGGCAGAAGGACTACGTCGGCAAACTGTTCGGCACGATGAACGGCGAGGTGCGTCAGTACCGCACGAGCCTGCTGGCGATCCCGCGCAAGAACGGGAAGAGCACGCTTTGTGCTGGTATTGCGCTCAAGCTTATGTTCGACGGCGAGCCGGGGGCCGAGATCTACTCGTGTGCCGCCGACCGGGACCAGGCACGCCTCGTCTTTGAGATGGCGAAGGTGTGCGTAGAGAACTCGCCGAAGCTGCGAAGCCGGCTGCGAGTGTTCCGCAACTCCATCGTGCGAGAGGACACACACAGCACCTACAAGGCCCTGTCTGCCGAGGCTTTCACCAAGCACGGGCTGAACGCTCACGGCATCATCTTCGACGAGCTGCACGCCCAGCCCGACCGGGGACTCTGGGACGTGATGACCACCAGCACCGGAGCCCGGCGGCAGCCGCTGTGCGTGGCGATCACCACGGCGGGCTACGACAGGAAGAGCATCTGCTGGGAGCTTTGGCGTTATGCCATCGCCGTGCGGGACGGTGGGATTAAAGACCCGACCTTCCTGCCCGCGATCTACGCAGCCGACGCGGCTGATGATTGGACAGCGGAGGATACGTGGCGCAAGGCTAACCCAAACCTCGGCGTGAGCGTGAAGCTCGACGACCTGCGGGTGCGGTGCAAGCGGGCTCAGGACATGCCGACCGAGGAGAACACATTCAAGCGGCTGCACTTGAACATGTGGACCGAGCAGGACACCCGCTTCTTGCAGATGTCTCACTGGGCACAGGGCGACAAGCCGTGCCCGGTGATGCTTGACGGCCGCGAGTGCTTCGCCGGCCTCGACCTTGCGACGACGTACGACACGACGTGCTTCTGCCTGCTGTTCCCGCTGGAGGATGGCACCTTCTGGGTGGAGCCGCATTTCTGGATTCCCGAGGAGAACATGCGTGACCGGGTGAAGCGTGACCGCGTGCCGTACGACGTGTGGGCCAAGGCTGGCAAACTGCACCTCACTCCCGGCAATGTCACCGACTTCGACCAGGTGCGAAGCGACATCGTGGCGATGTCAAAGAAATACAACATCCGGCAGGTCGCTATCGACCGTTGGAACGCCCACCAGATCACGGGTCAACTGCAAGGCGAGGGCATAAACGTCTTAGGCTTTGGGCAGGGATATGGCTCTATGTCGAGCCCTACTTCCCAGCTTGAGGCGCTATGCGTGGGAGGCAAGTTGCTGCACGGAGGGCACCCCGTGCTGGCATGGCAGGCTTCCAATGTTGCGGTGCAGAGCGATCACCAAGGAAACAAGAAAGTCTCGAAGGCTAAGAGCAGCGAGCGGATCGACGGGATCGTGGCGCTGATCATGGCCCTCGGCATTCACGCGACATCGACTGCACCAGCGCCCGCACAATCCTGGGACATTATCACGCTATGAGCGAGAACGCTGCCGCCGATTTCAAGATGATCGACCTGCGTGGCATTGAGTGGCACGGCGACGGCGGCAACCGTACGCCGTCCGGCATCCGCGTCACTGCCGACAACTCCATGGCCTGCTCGGCCTACACGGCTTGCATCCGGGTCATCTCTGACGCGGTGAGCTCGCTACCGCTCCACGTCTACGAGCGTCTGGCCAATGGCGGCAAGGCCAAGGCCCCGGCCAACCCGGTCTATCGGCTCCTGCACATGCAGCCGAATCCGTGGCAGACGGCGCAGGAGTTCCGCGATTGGATGACCGGGATGTACCTGCACTATGGGGCCAGCTACGCCGAGATCCGCCCAGGTGCTCGAGGTGCCGTCTCTGAGCTGTGGCCGCTGCACTCGTCGCGGATGGAGGCCGAGCGTCTGGAGGATGGCCGGCTGCGGTACAGGTACAAGGAGCCCAGCGGCAAGATCACGACCTACTCGCAGGATCAGATCTTTGCCCTGCGGTTCACGACCGAGGACGGCATCAAGCCCATCCCCACATATCAGCTTTTCCGTAATGCCATCGGCTTGGCTCAGGCTCTTGAGGCTCACGGGTCCACCTACTTCGGCAACGGTGCCCGGCCGGGCATCGTGCTGGAGAGTGATAACCCGATCCCGCCCGAGGCGTCCGAGCGACTCCGCGAGCAGTGGGAGCGGATGCACCGGGGGCCAGACCGTGCGTTCCGCACAGCGGTCCTGCCGAATGGCGTGAAGGCCCACGAGCTCTCGGGCAGCAATGAGGCGGCGCAGTTCCTTGAGACCCGGCAGTACCAAGTGATTGAGATATGCCGTGCGTTCCGCGTGCCGCCGCACATGATTCAGGATCTGACTCGCTCGACATACTCAAACATCGAAGTACAGGGCACGGAGTTTGTACAGCACTGCCTGCTGCCGCACCTGAAGCGGTGGGAAGCGGCGATCTCGCGCGACCTCATCGTGGACGACGAGACCTACTTCGCCGAGCACAGCGTCTCGGGCCTGCTCCGTGGCGACCACGCCAGCCGGTCGGCCTACTACGTGTCGGCTCTGCAAAACGGCTGGATGACAGTGAACGAGATCCGAGAGCTTGAGAACCTGAACCCAATCGGGCCACAGGGTGACCAGCACTTCGTGCAGCTCAACATGACCACGCTCGACAAGGTGGGCGAAGAGCCCGCAGCAGAGCCGATGCCGCCGGCTGAGGACGAGACAAGCCCAGCGGACGACGCCGAGGACCAGGTCGAACAGGAGGACGCTACCGATGGAAATTGAACGCCGCGACTTCGCCTTTGAGGACGACAACGAGCTGATCGTCGAGAGCCGGGCCGACGGCCGGGCTGCGATCATCGGGTACGCCGCCGTCTACAACCGCCTGAGCCTCGACCTCGGCGGCTTCCGAGAGGAGATCCTGCCGGGAGCCTTCGACCGGATTCTCACCCGGCAGCGTGGCAAGCAGGACGTTGTCGCCCTGTTCAACCACGACAGCAACATCGTGCTCGGTCGCACCTCGAGCGGTACGCTGGAACTCTCCAGCGACGAGAAGGGGCTGCGGTACGTGGTGACTCCACCCGTGAGCCGGGCCGACGTGATGGAGCTCATCTCTCGGCGTGACGTGCGCGGCTCGTCGTTCGCGTTCACCGTCGACAAGGGCGGCGAGGGCTTCCGCCAGGGCGAGGACGGCAACGCTGTCAGACAGATCCGAGAGGTGTCTGGCCTTTACGATGTCGGGCCGGTCCTCGTGCCGGCGTATCCAAGCACATCCGCTGCCGTGGCTATGCGTTCCTATGAGGCGTGGATGCAGACACAGCAGCCGCCCGCCGTCCAGGCCGAGATCGCCAAGCGTTCGCTGGTTCGTGACGCAGCTGCTGCGTGGACACTGAGGCTCCGAAATGTCTGACGTGCGGTGTCAGTGCGGCGAGCGTCTGCGGTGCAGATCCAGCCGGCCGGTCGGCAACGAGCGGCAACGGTATCTGCGTTGCCCGAGGTGCGGCGCTCGCGGGGTGGCGTTTGTCAAAACAACACATTCCGAGGTGCGGTTCTGCAAGGGGCCACGGCCCTAGCCGTAGCGTTGACTCCATCGGCAATACCGCCGCAGGAGAATCACCGCACATGGACAATCTCAAGAAGCTTCAGGACGAAGCAGTAACGCTTGCCAACCGCATCGACGCCGTTCGGGCTGTCGAGTCGGAAGACGCCGACAAGATCGCGGAGCGAGACCTCGAGCTCGAGCAGCTCAACAAGCGGGCCGGTGAGCTCGCCAAGAAGGTCGACTTCGAGAAGTCGGTGGCCGAGTCGGCCAAGAACCTGCGGGCGGTGGTCGAGCGGTGCGCTCCGGCCCCCGAGGTGAACGAGGAGCGGGCTGTCGAAGTGCAGGCCGTGTCGCACAGCGGCAAGCTCCGTGCGTTCGAAAAGCACGAGGACGCCTATAAGGTGGGCATGTGGCTGCGGGCCAAGAGCGGCGACACCCACGCGAAGCGGTGGTGTGCTGATCATGGCGTCGAGGCTCGTGCTCTCGGCGGTGCCAGCGGCAGCGGTGCGAACTTCGTGCCCGATGTTCTGTCGAGCACGGTGCTCCGCCTGGTCGATCAGTATTCCGCCTTCGCGGCGAATGCGACCAGCCTGCAGATGCCGTCCGACGTGGTGCTCTTCCCGAAGCGGACTGGCGGCACGACCGGCTACTGGATCTCGGAAAACTCCGCGATCACTGCCAGCGACCCAAGCGCCTCGCAGGTGAGCGTGACGGCCAAGAAGGTCGGCGGTGCCGTGGTGCTGTCGAGCGAGCTCCTGCAGGACTCCATCGTGTCGATCTCCGACTGGATCGCGGCCGAGCTGGCCCTGACCCTGTCGAACGCAATCGAGACGGCGGCATGGGCCGGCAACCCGAGCAACGCTCCTGCGGTGGCCGGTCTCGTGACCAGCTACACGGGCGGCCTGCTCGCGGCCTCGGCTGCGACCTACGCAGGCTCCCTGGTGACCGCTGCGGGCGACACGCCCGACGAGGTGACCAAGGCCAACCTGCTGGCAATGATGGCAAAGCTGCCCCAGCACAGCCGGCAGGGTGCGAAGTGGTACTGCTCGCCGTTCTTCTTCGCCACCTGCATGCAGGCGTTGGACCTCAACCAGGGTGGCTCGGTCGGTCTCTCGCAGGGCATGGGCCTGACCTTCCTCGGCTCGCCGGTCGTTCTGACCGATCAGCTGCCGAGCGGGGCCGACTCGACCGGCGTGGTGATGGCTCTGTACGGGAACATGGCCAACTCTTCGATCTACGGCAGCCGCCGCGATCTGGAGATCCAGAGCAGCGACCAGGTCAACTTCCTCTCGGATCAGACCGTGATCCGTGCCACGGCTCGTGTTGGCATCAGCCACCACACGCTCGGCAGCGACACGGTCGCCGGCCCGATCATCGCCCTGGTTGGTGCGTGAGCCTAACGGCTTGACGAGTGTGCAATCTTGAGCGGGCGGCTCCACACGGGGCCGCCCGCTTTCTTTTGGAGGTTGCATGCTCATCAAAGTAGGTGGCACCGAAGTCGAGATCCGTGCCGAGGCGATTCTCTCTGGCCCGAGGTTTGGGCCGCTGGCCAACCTGTTTGGCTGGGCTCAGGCCCTCATGCCACTCGGCATCCGGCCCACGCTCGGCCAAGGTGCTTTCTGGTCTCAGGTGCTCACGCGGATGATGGAGCAATTCGTCGATCAGTGCGAGTACATCATCGCGCTGGACTTCGACACGTTCGTAAGCAAACAGGACATTGAGCAGCTATTCGCCATGGCGCTGGCGTTCCAGTGCGATGCCCTCGCGCCGCTGCAGGTCAAGCGAGAGGACGGCCGCCCGATGCTGACGCTGCTGAACACGCTGGACGATCCGCCCACCAGCGGCACAACCACGCTGCCAGCTTCGTGGTTTGCCGAGCCTGTGCAGCAGGTGGACAGTGCCCACTTCGGCTGCACGATCCTCTCGACGGCTGCACTCAAGCGAATGAAAAAGCCGTGGTTCTGGGAACAGCCCGACCCGCAGGGCAGCTACGGCGACGGCCGAGTCGATTCCGACATCGGATTCTGGCGCACGTGGCGAGACTCTGGGAACAAGTGCTATGTGACGCCGCGAGTCTCAATCGGCCACGGAGAGTACGTCGTGACGTGGCCGGGCCGGGATCTCGGAAAGCCTGTTTTCCAATACACGGGCGACTGGATGAAGAACAACAAGGCCCCCGAAACTGCATGGAGCGTAGGACAATCGTGAAACTGAAGTTCACCAGGTCATGGCGTGGCTACTGCTCCGGTCAGTCGGCGGACATCCCCGGCGGTCTGGCTGCCGAGCTGATCGCCAGAAAGGTCGCTGTCGAGGACACGCAGCAGCCGCTGATTGAAACCGCTGCCGTCGAAATGCCCGCAAGGACTGCCGACGCCACGCCCCGCAGGAAACGCACCAGATGACCTACCGCAGCCTGACACGAGCCACGCAGCCTGTCGTTGAGCCCGTCATGCTCACGGACGCCAAGGCCCACCTGCGGGTCGATACGGACGACGACAACTCCTACATCATGGGGCTCGTTGCGGCTGCTCGAGGTTGGGTCGAGGAATACCTTGACCGCTCGCTGGTACACACGCAGTGGACGATGCGGCTGGACGGCTTTCCGCCCAACGGCATGGAGAACATTGAGCTGCCCCGGCCGCCGATGGCGAGTGCCGCGAGCATCACGACTGTGGCGATCACGTACACCACGGAGAGCGGTGCCGTAGTGCCATTCCCGTCCAACGAGTACAGGGTGGACCGCAACTCGACGCCCGGCACCATCAGCCCGCTCTACGACCAGGCGTGGCCCGTGCATCGCCGGGACGAGAACGCTGTCGTGATCACTTGGTGGGGCGGCTACGGCGAGGACGGCCGCAGCGTGCCCACGCAGATCCGGCACGCGATGCTGATGCTGGTGGCCCACTGGTACGACCGGCGTGAGGCAGCAGGCTCCGTATCAAACGAGATTGAATTTGGCGTGAAGTCGCTTCTGGACTCGTGCCGCTGGGGGGCCTACCGATGAGCACATACGAGCAGCTGCCGGGCCAGCTGGGACTCTCGCTTCGCCGAGGCGACGAGCTCAGTACGGCCATCGACTTCTCGCCCACGACCATGACGGGCTACACGGTGACGGCTGTAATCACGTCGCTGGTCACTGGCAACACGGTGACAGCGTTCACCACCACGCTCACAAACGCTGCGGCCGGGATCGTCAACGTCTCGTTGACTGAGACCCAGACTGCGGCTCTGCCGGTTGGCACGTACGGCTGGCGGCTTGAGTGGGACGCCCCCGGCAGCGTGCGGCGGACGGCACTGCAGGGCCAGGTGGAGGTAGTCGGGTGACGACCACCGCAACTGTCACGAGCAGCCCGATCACGGCGTCCGTCTCCGGTGCGTCTGTGTCTGCGTCCGTGACGAGCTCGAGCACGTCGGCAAGTGCTGGCGGTGGCGTCGGGCCGCAAGGGCCGGCAGGCGCAGCAGGAGCCACAGGAGCGCAGGGCACGCCCGGCGTCGCAGGCGTGGCAGGCGTGGCCGGAGCCACGGGTGCGACTGGGAGCGCTGGGGCGGCTGGCCCGGCAAACACGCTCGCAATCGGCACAGTCACAAGCGGATCTTCTGCGTCGGCCACGATCACCGGCTCGTCGCCCAGCCAGACGCTGAACCTCGTCCTGCCCAAGGGCGAAGCGGGAAATGATGGGGCCGCCGGAGCCTCGGGGAGCCAGGGCATTGCCGGAAGCACCGGCCCGGCTGGACCTGCGAACAGCCTCTCAATCGGCACTGTTACTGAAGGTGCGGTCGGGGCGACGATCACCGGAACATCACCGAGCCAGGTGCTGAACCTTGTGCTGCCACGCGGAAACACGGGACAAGCTGGGGCCGCTGGCGCGACGGGCAGCCAAGGTATCCAAGGTGTGGCCGGAAGCACGGGGGCGGCTGGGCCTGCGAACACCCTGTCGATAGGAACTGTCAGTAGTGGCGAGACTGCGGCGGCAACGATCACCGGAGCCTCGCCTAGCCAAACGCTGAACCTCGTGCTTCCAAGGGGTGACACCGGCAGCGCTGGCGTGGCCGGAGCCACGGGAAGCGTCGGCCCGCAGGGTCCGGCTGGCGTTGCCGGTGCAACGGGTGCGCAAGGGCCAGCTGCATCGCTGAACTATGCCTCAGTGGCAAACTTCCCCGCGACTGGGTCTTCAACATCGCTGTACTTGGCCGAGGACACGTCGCGGATCTACCAGTGGGAGTCGCCCGTCTACGTTGAGGTCGGCACCTCGGGTGGCGGGATCGCCACGACATCGGCGTCTGATCTGACGAGTGGCACGCTGGCAGATGCTCGGCTGTCTGCAAACGTGGTGCTGACCGGCGACAGCAGGCTGTCAGACTCTCGCTCGCCGACGAGCCACGCATCAAGCCACGCGAGCGGTGGTGCCGATGCCTTGACGCTCGCCGCATCGCAGATCGGCTCGGGCACGCTGGCCGATGCTCGGCTTAGTAGCAACGTGGTCACGGCCACAGCCCTGCACGCTCGGCTCTCTATGCCGACCACGGCTGTTGAGACCTTTCCACGAATGGCTGTCTCGTTCCTAGTAATGACCAGCGGGAGCGCGCTCCATTCGTTTTTCACGCCACTGACGACGGTCACAGTTTCACAGATCACCATGCTGTCTGGCGCGACGGCTGCGGCTGGCCTGACGCTCGCCCGCATGGGGCTGTTCACCTACGACGAGTCCACTGGCACGGCGACTCTGGTGGCTCGGTGCGCGAGCGACACCACCCTCTTTACGGCAACCCGCACGGCATACACGAGGTCGTTCGATTCGTCGTCTGGCGGATTCCCAGCGACCTACACGCTGACGGCCGGGACTCGCTACGGCATAGCTCTTCTGTGCGTCGGAACGACGATGCCGACGATACAGGGCAACTCTGGCTTGGCAGAGATGTCTGCGCTGTCGCCGAGGCTGTCCGCGATTCGCAATTCTCAGTCCGACCTGTCAACAGGCACGGCGACAAACGCACAGTCGCAGGTGCTCTACGCGAGGCTCTCGTGAGCGTCACTACCACCTATCTCGGCGTGATCGACGGCCTGCACACCTACGAAGTGCGTGACGAGAGCGGCACCGTTATCGGCTGCAACCGCTCGCCATTCCCGCCATGCCCCGGCCCGGGGTGGACGCTCGACGAGGTGAACTGCGTGTGGGTCGCACCAGCTGACGCCGAATAGGCGGAAACTGCCAGTATCCCGTAGTTTCGGCGTACCGTGGTGGAATGATCCTACCCGGCGACCTACGCGAGCGTGTCACTGTCCAGATCGCCAGCGGCACTACCAATGCCCTCGGCGAGACTGTGCTGGCGTGGTCCGACTCTTCTGCGGTCTGGGCCAGCGTCGAGGGCGTCTCGGCACGCGAGGCCCTGACAGCCGGCCAGCAGGAGACGACCGTGACGCACCGTCTGCGGCTGCGTTACCTACCCGGGCTCAACAGCCAGATGCGTTTTGCGTGGCGTGGCCGCACGCTGGAAATCTCCAGCCTGCTCGAGCACGGCAACCGCACCGAGCACGAGGCGATCTGCATGGAGCGTCGCAATGGCTGAACAGACGGGCATCAGCATCACGACGAACATCCCGGGGCTCGAAAGCATCCGCAATGCGTTTGTGGCCCTGCCGAAGAATCTGGCCGCAAAGCACATGGCCGCCGGGCTGCGGCGTGCTGCTGAAAAGGGCGGCACGCTGCAGGCCCTCAAGTCGGCAACACCTCGCGGGCCGACGGGCAACCTGCGGCGATCCGTTGCGATTAAGAGCAAACGCTACCCGAGGACCGGCGTGGGCCTTGTCGTCCTTGGCTACCAATCTGGCCGCAAGATGAACGAGCCGTACGACAACAAAAAGCTCGGCTACCACCAGGGCCTCGTGGAGTTCGGCACCAAGGAGCGTACCCGCCGCACGCAGGGCGGCACACGGGCTTCCACCGGGAAGATGCCGGTCGGCGGCTCGTACGGCAGGCCGCCTGTGCGGTCGGCGTGGGAGCAGACCCGCGAGCGAGTCGAGTCAATGATGGTCGAGGAAATGAAGTTGGCTTTCAATGCAGCCGCCCGCGAGCTCGCCGACAAAATCAAGTCACTACAGGGGCCGTTCTGATGGCGCTGAAATCCCCAGAAGCGATCCTGCGAAACGCACTAGTGGCGAACGCCGACGTACAGGCGTTGATCAGCGGGCGGATCTACCCGCTGCGCTACGTCGGGCCGGCTCCGATCCAGTTTCCACTGATCATCTGGCGGCGTGCCCGCGTGCTCCGCGAGATGGCTATGAGCGGCCCAGTGGGTCTGCCGCGAGTCACGGTGGAGATGTACGTCTACGGCACCACCTACGAAGCGGCGCGAGACTTGGCAGATAAGTGCCGCCGCGTTCTGGATGGGTTCGCCGGGAGTCTTGACAATACGGAGGTACGGCAGGCGTCCTTGATGGACGAGGCCGACGACTTGGTGGAGATAGATGGAGCGGAAAACTCGCTCTATCTGGTCCGGCAAACCTACGACCTATTTTGGGTGGAGAACTAATACATGCCTTCGCACGCTCAGGGTACGACGCTCACCTTCGCCGGCACCGGCTACACCGTCACGAACATCACCTACTCCATGACCGACGTGGCGGCCGGCGATACCATCGACGTGTCGCACCTCGGCCTGTCTGCTGGCAGCAACGTCGCAACGATGGACCGGCCGCTCAAGGGCTCGGCAACCGACACGGGCCGCGAGGTCAGCATTGAGTACCTCGGAAACGCTCCGATCACCGACGGTGCCACTGGCACGCTTGCCATTTCCGGCGTCCTGTCGCTGAGTGCTGCGGCAACCGTCAGCTCGTCGAGCGTGACGCTCGCCGTGAACGATGCGGTGCGAGGCCAGGCCACCTTCCGAGTCGCGCGGGTCTAGTCCGCTACGGAGGCTTCCGTGGCGACATACTCGCAGGGCTGTTCTGTGTCGTTCGCAGGCTTTGCTCTGTCGGAGCTTACGAGCGTGCAGCTGGATCTTGGCGGCGGCATGCCGATAGGTCGCAGCGGCACCTATGCGCCCAGCGGCGGCAGCGTGAGCGTTGAAGCTCTCGCGGCCGGATCTTTCAACTGGGGCCAGTACGGCTCTCTGAGCATCAGCGGAGGGGGCGTGAGCTTGACATACAACGCAGTATGTACAGGCAAGGGAGCCACAGCGGCTGCCAACGAAGTGACGCGTTACACGTTCACGTTCGACCTGATTGGATGAACTATGGCACTGACGAAAGAACAGATCCTCGCGGCTGATGACTTGGGCCTCCTCGAGGTCAAAGTCAAGGAGTGGGGCGGCAGCGTCTTCATTCGCGTCATGACCTGCGGCGAGCGAGACAGCTACGAAAACGACTGGGTGGCCAACAAGGGCAAGGGTGTCGAGAACTTCCGCACGAAGTTCCTGGCACGCTGCCTGTGTGACGACAAGGGCCAGCGGCTGTTCACTGACGCGGAGATTGAGCAGCTGGCGAAGAAGTCGGCCAAGGTGATGTCGCGGGTGTGGGCGAAGGCGATGGAGCACAACGCCTTGACCGACAAGGACGTGGAGGAGTTGGCAAAAAACTAGCACTCCGCCCGACGAGAGTTTTCCTGTTTCGTCTGGCGGCACATCTCGGAATGACGGTCAAGAGGTTGTGTCAGGAAATGGACTCGCGGGAGTTTGCCGAGTGGATTGCGATCCACAGGCACTTCCACCCACTCCCTGACACATGGCGGCAGACGGGCCTTATGGCTAGTGCGGCACTCGCGCCGTACTGCCCGAAAGGCAGGACGCCAAAAAGTGAAGATTTCGTGCCGATTGTGAAAGCACCACAGCACGAGTTGCAGATGCAGGAAGCGTTGGAACAGTTGGCTAGAGACTTGGCAGGTGACTAGTGGCTACGGTGATCGGACTCGGCGTGCAGTTCTCGGCCAATGCCAACGGCATGACCAAGGGGCTGTCGCAGGTAGATCGCCAGCTACAGAACCTCGGCAAGCAGGCATCAGCGGCGGCCTCGCTCTTTGACTCGTTCAAGGGCTCAACCGCTGCGGCAGGTGCGGCCCAGCAGCAGGTCGCCACCGACATTGCTTTTCTCGGCAGTGCCCTGAAGACGGGGCAGATCTCAGCCCAAGAGTACGCAGCAGAATTGCAGGCTGTCGTGGGCAGTGCCCAGACTGCGGCGGCTGCGTTTGCCGAGGGGGCACGGATCACAGAGCAGGTGGCCACGGCCGAGGAGCGGCGTACCGCCGAGCTCGAGCGGCTCGGCCAGCTGCTCGCAGCCGGGGCGATCAGTGAGGAGACCTATGCTCGTGCAGCGGCTCAGGCCAGCGGTGCCAACCAAGAGGCTGCCGCCGCCGAGACTGACAGGGCAAAGGCTCTGGCTCGGGCGGCTCAGATCACGCAGGCCAATCTTTCGCCACAGGAGAAGTACGACGCCCAGGTCCAAGAGCTCGGCGACCACCTGGCGGCCGGTCGCATCTCGCAGGACACGTACAACTCTGCGCTGAACAAGGCCGCCACCGAGTGGGCCAAGGCCACGATTGCAGCCGACAAGTTTGGCGAGTCTGTCGATGGGGCTGGCGACGGCGGGACGCTCAAGTTCAACGAGTTGACGGGCGTGCTGGCGGCCCTGCCGGGGCCAATCGGCAACGTGGCTGGCCGGTTGTCTGGGCTGGCGTCCGCAGGCGAGGGACTCAGCAAGGTATTCGGCGGCGGTGCTGGGCTGTCAGGCGGACTTGCCAACATCGGGGCCTCGGTGGCTGGGCTCGTGAATCCTTTCACCATCGGCCTCGCTGCGGTGGCTGCGTTTGGTGCTGGTGCCAGTGCGGCGGCTCGCGGGCTGCTCGACCTTGAGGACCGCGTCGAGGGGCTTGGCAATCTTGCCGATCAGCTAGGCGTCTCGTTTGAGTTTATTCAGGTGCTTGAGGAGTCCGCCAATCGCAGCGGCGTCTCCATCGAAACGCTTGCTAGCTCTATGACTCGGCTGCAAAAGACGCTTGCCGGGGCAGATGAGGAAAGCAAGTCTGCACAAAAGGCACTAGATCGCCTTGGCGTTTCGCTTGATGAGCTCAACGGCCTTTCGCAGCAGGACCAAATCCGCCTGATCGGTGACAGGCTGCAGGCTATTGAAGATCCTGCACAGCGGACGGCCGCTGCGGTTGCTTTGTTTGGCAAGAGCGGTGCGGCGTTGCTGCCGTTCTTCAAGAATCTCGGGCCGGCAGCAAGTGACTTGGAGCGATTCGGGAAAGTCCTCAATGACATTGATCGCGGCCGCATTGACGATTTCGGCGCTGGCGTTGACGCCCTTGGTGTTGCGGCGAGGGGTCTGTCCACAGACCTGCTACTGCCATTCACCGGCCTCGGCGAAGGCATCTCACAAGGGTCGGCCGAGTTCCTCGGCGGCATCAACGCAATCGTCGGGCCAATTGGCGATGTGCTCCAGCCTGTGCTGTCTAGCCTCGGCGCAGTATTTGAAACCGTCGGCGTGGTGATTGGCGGTATCGGTCAAGTTATCGGTGCCGTCGTGGCCCCAGTCGGCGATCTTGCCCAGGCGTTCGGCTCGGTGGGCGAAGCGTTCAATACTGCTTTTGTGGATGTCGTTCGCTATCTGGTTGACGGCGCTGTTGCAGCCACAGAGTTCGCCGTCTCGTTCTCGCCGCTAGGCGCTGTGGCTGACAACATTGGTGCAATCGGCGAGGCTGTCTCTCGTGTTACCAACATCATCGGCACAGCCCTCTCACAGGTCGGAGAATACGTCGGTGACGTGGTGGCATCGTGGGTGGAGTTCTTTGGGATTGAGGCTGCGATTGAGTCAATCGGCAGCAGGATCTCGTCTGTGTTTGGCAGCGTGTCATCGACGTTTGAGCAGATCTCTAATGCCATCGGCGGGACTGTCGGGCGGCTACTGACCATTGCCGAGAACTATCTCGGTATCGCGGCAGAAGTTGCCGTTCCTGTCGCACCGCAGCTGGACCTGTCGCAGCCGAGCCTTGCTGCTGCACAGTTCGCTAAGGACATCGGCACAGCGGCCACTGCTGCGGCAGAGTTCGGTGCCGCTGGATTCGACGCGGCGCTGGCCTACCAGAACTCGCTTGAGCAGATCGCACAACTCCAGGCTGACGGCACGCTGACTGCCGAAGAAGCCAAGAAGGCAGCCGAGCAGGAAAAGGCCGCATTCGAAGCCAAGATAGAAACGCTGGACAAAGAGGCGCAGGCGCAGGCCAAAGCAGCCGAGGCCGCACAGAAGGCTGCCGACGAAAAGATCGCAGCGGCAGAGCGTGCCGCAGCTGCAGCCGTGGAGGCCGACCGCAAGCTGGCCGATGCGTTCATCACGGCACAGGGCCTCGGCGGTGGCGACCAGGTCACGGCCGCAGACACGCTGCTGGCAATCACCCGGCAGATCGAAGAGACCGAGGCGGCAATCGTTGAGGCTCGCGCCAGCGGCGACAGGGCGGCCGAGGAGGCTGCGACCCGCCGGCTCGCGGTGCTCGACCAAGCCCAGGCAGCCGCAGAAGAGACGGCACAGTTTGGGTTCTCAACGCAGGATGCCGAGCGTGCGATTGAGTCTGTGCGTGAGAAGCTCGACGACACGTTCTCATTCGTCAACTTTGAGCTTGCCCCCGAGGCGTTCACCGCAGCCCAAGAGCAGCTGGCCCAGCTGGAGGCCGACCTCGAGGCCAAGGTGATCGACCCAGAGACATTTGAGCAGGCGGCCGATGCCATCCGGTCTGGCTTTGAGGATGCACTCAAGACTGCAGAGAAGATCCGAGACCTGAACGAGCAGTACGCCCAGCGTGCCGCAGAGATCGACGCCGAGCGGATCGACGCTCTCTCGCAAGTGTCACAGCAGCCGGTGCAGGCCACGGACGTGAGGACCAGCGAAGGCGTAGCCGAGTTCCTGCGGCTGGCCACCGGCCGCGAAGATCCTGCCATTGAGGAATACCGCAAGCAGCTTGCGGAGCTCAGGAAGATTGCCCGCGAGATCGGCAAGCTCGGCGGCGTGGTCGACATTGTGGGGGCCGCCTAATGAGCATAGTCGCATTCCGTGAGGTTATCCCTCGCACGTTCTCGCACAAGTTCGGCGAGAGCCCGACTGCCGAGATTAAGTACCACGTCACGACTAGTGCGCCCGTGGCCACGCAGGTTGTGCTCAACGCCATCGGAATATTCCACGGCTCTCCACACCCTGAGTACGGCTACCTGCTCTGCAGCCAGGGGGATGTCAACGAGCTCGACCGCTTCCACGTCGAGGCCACCTACTCGTACTCTGTGCCAGCCATCGGCACGGAGGACAGCGATCCAAACCCGCTGGCCCGTGCCGACATCTGGAGCTTCTCGACGGGCGGGGCGGCGATCCCGGCCCTGGCCTACTTCCACGGCAGCGGCAACGGAGACGTGCGGGTGCTGGTCAACTCGGCCGGCGACTTCTTCGAGGGGGCAATGACCGAGGAGAGCGAGCTGCGTGCCACGATCTCAGGCAACCGGGCTGTGTTCCCGGCGGGCGTGGCTGCTGCTGTCACCAACTGTGTGAACATGGACGCCTTTCTCGGCGCTCAGCAGTACCAGTGGAAGTGCCAAGGGATCAGCGGCCAGCAGCAGGTCGAGGTCGTCAATGGCGTGGAGCTGAAGTATTGGTCTGTCTCTGTTGAGCTCGCATTCAGGCAGAGCGGCTGGCGGCTGCTGCTGCCCAACGTGGGCTACAACTACCTTGATGGGAGTGAGAAGAAGCGGGCCTACGTGGTGGACTCAGAGAGCGGCGAGCGTGTCGCATCATCCAATCCTGTCGCCCTGAACAGCAACGGCTCGCTGAAAAGCCCGGGCACTGCCCCCGACATTCTCTACCGCCGCGTTCACCGGGAAGTTGAGTTTGCCCCGCTCTTCGGCACACCGCCGTTCTAAAAGCATTTCCACGCACCGAGTAGGGTGACAATATGGCCGAAACCTTCAACGCACTGCCTGGAACGCTGAACATTTCCCTGACGACCGGGGATGAGTTCGGCATGCTTGCCGACCTGGACATCGACACCACGGGTTTTACGTGGACGGCGATCATCTACGAGACGGCCACCAGTGTCTCGTTCGTCAATCCAGGTGGAGTCAGCACGCAGGGGGCGACTGCGGCCACCTTTGCGGTGACTGTCGTGAACGCTGCCGCAGGGCAGGTCAATCTGTCACTGACTGAGGTTCAGACGGTGGCCCTGAATCCTGCCACTAACTATCGGTGGTATCTGCGTGGCGTCTCGCCTGCACTGGTGACGCGAACCTACCTGTCCGGCACACTGAAAGCGTACGCCCCGTGAGCATCAACGTCGTCGTATCAAGCACCGCTGCCGGCGTGAGCGTGTCGGGCGGTACGTCTGTTTCCATCGCCGTGAGCGGCGGAAACACTACGGCCATTTCGGTCGGCGGCGGCATCGGCCCGGCCGGCTTTCTCATCAACCCGGGCACGGCCACCAATGCCTTTGGTACCTTCCAGCTGACGGCCGGCGACGGGATCACGATCTCTACGAGCGCCGCCCAGTTCCAGATCGCATCCTACGGGACGGCGGCTGTGTCCAGCTTGGCCCCGGTGCAGTCGGTGGCCGGGCGAGTCGGTGCTGTGCAGCTGCAGGCTAGCGACGTTACTGCAGGCACGTTTGCAATCGCACGCATCCCGACGATCTCCTACACCGCCCTGGCCAATGTCCCGGCGAGTTTCAGCCCATCGTCCCACACGCACGGCACGGCGGACATCGTCGGCATCACTGGCTCGTTCGCTGCGGCCAACCATACGCACGATGCAGCAGCGGTGACTAGCGGCGTGCTCGAGCTCGCCCGCATCCCGACCATCGGCTACACGGCATTGGCCGGCGTGCCGTCCACGTTTGCCCCGCAGGCCCACACCCACAGCACGGCAGACATCGTTGGCTATACGTCCATGCCTGGCGGCGGATACCTTCAAACGATCAACGGGCTGACTGGTACTGTGACGATTGCCGGTGGTGCTGGCGTCACGGTGAGCACGGCCAGCAGCTCAATCACGATTGCGGCGGCTGGCTCGTACGTGTTGCCGACGGCCACCTCCGGTGTGCTGGGCGGCGTGAAGGTTGGGTCTGGCCTGACGATCACTGACGGCGTGCTCGCGGCGACCGGCGGTGGTGGTGGCGGCGGCTCCGCGAACATCGTCGAGGCCACGACGGCGGCAGGCTTCCCTGCGACCGGTGCCAGCAGCACGCTGTACGTGGCGACTGACGCGAGCCGCGTCTACCGCTGGGCAGGCAGCGTCTACGTGGAGCTCGGCGCGGCTGGCGGCGGTTCTGGTGGCGGCTCTGGTGAGGATGCCACGCTGCGTGCGTTGTTCATCCCAGCAGCACCGACGAGCGTCACGGCCACGGGCGGCAACGCACAGGCGACTGTGTCTTGGACGGCACCGACCGTGCTGTCGCAAACGCCGATCACGGACTACACGATTCAGTTCCAGCCGAGCGGCGGGTCGTGGACGACGTTCACGCGGGCCGCATCCACTGCCACGAGCGCGACCGTCACGGGGCTGACCAACGGCACGGCGTATACGTTCAAAGTTTCGGCGACGAATGGGCTCGGCACTGGCAGCTACTCAACGGCGTCCAGTGCGGTGACGCCTGCGGCAGCGGCGGCGATTGCTTACGCCAACAAGTACGGCCCAGGTTCGTACTCCGTCACAGGCACGGGCACCATCACGGCGTCCGTCACGGGCGGCAACAACGCCGACACGCGACTGTGGCTCCTCATCGGCACAAGCGGGACGCTCTCGTATACAGTCACCGCCAGCAGTGAAAATGGATACGACGGTGGTGCCTTGTATCGAACATCATCCTCAAATATTCAACCCGCTAACCACAGCACGGGATTGGCCTACAACAGCAACCCGCCTGGGCTTGTTGTCGTGTCTGACATCGTAAGCGGCACCGGAACGTCCACCGGCACGGTATCCGTCACGGCTGGGCAGCATCTTGTCCTTCGTTATGCGAAGGACGACGGCGGCGACGCCGGCACAGACAGCATCACCGCCGTTCTCAGCATCTCTTAGGAGTCATCATGCCACTCTCTTTCCCAGCATCGCCAACGGTCGGGCAAACCAGCACGCAGAACGGACGCACCTACTCGTGGACGGGCTATGCGTGGGAGCTTGTCGCGGCGAGCGGTGGCGGCTCGCTCTCGGCGACGGTGACGATCCCGGCGACGGGAGACCAATACTGGGAATCCGTAGGGCTGCTGCTGCGCGGCAACGGCAGCAACAATGGAACCATTTTCGCCGACACCGGGCCTGCGGCTAAGTCAGTGACGAGAGTTGGGAGCACAGTCACCAGCACGGCACAGTCGAAGTTTGGCGGCGTGTCGCTTTATTTTGACGGCAGCGACTCGGTATTGGAGGTTGGCTCGGCCTACGACGCCGACGTTGCAGGATTTGGCACTGGCGACTTCACAATTGAAACGTGGTTTCGTACTGCATCAACATCGCGCATGTCTGTCCTGAGTGCGTACAACGTAGCGGCGAGCCCGGCTAATGGGCTCGTCTTACAGCTCAACAAGGACGACGGTGGCGGGCCAATCAGCGGCAGCATAAATTTTGGCTACGGCGACTCCTCGATTGTCTCAACCACTGGCGGCAAGTGGTCTACGAATACGTGGCACCACCTAGCAGTAGTGCGGTCAGGCACCGCGTTGGTCATCTACGTTGACGGCGTATCGCAGGGGTCTGCGACCAATAGCACGGACATTGCAAGCGGCACGAAGCTCTCGCTCGGTGGGCTTTTTGCAGGCGGATACATACAGGACTATACGGGCTACATCGACGACGTTCGCATCACGCGGGCGGCGAGATACACAGGCACGTTCACGCCTCCGACCGCTACCTACCAGGTCGGCGCATACACGGCGGCGCAGACGTTGCCGGTGGTGTTTACCTGATAGGTGCATGTGACGCATGGCCAGAAAACCCGACGGCAAGCCTGCAAACACGGAGCGAGTGTCTTTCACTCGTCCTGCGGCTGAACGCATTGGCAAGGCTGTCCGCCAGGTCGAAGCCGGCGACCGCGACCTCGGGCCGATTGGGTGGGGGCCTCGAGGTGGTGGAGCTGCCAAGGTCTTCCGCGTCTGCACGTTCACCGGGGCCTGGGCGATCAACACGGCGAAGACGGTGACTTTTCGCAACGTCACGACGACGCCGAATACAGCCAGTGCGATGAATCTCTTCACGGAGTTCACGCAGACGACAGCAGCCGTGAATTGCGCAATCGCCAAGGACGGCACGGCGTGGTACCTGATCGCTCCGACTGGCGTTGATCGCAAAACGGCTCAGGCCAGCGTCCTTACGAGCGTGTCGCTCGGCACTGCTGGCCTTGAGTTTACGAGGCTAGAAATCAAGATATTCGAGACCGTGTCGTCGTCTGTCGTGACTATCGTGCCGGCTGATGAAAGCGTTGTGACTGATGTTTCGCTTGGGGCTGGTGGGCTACAGTTTACCAAGCGTGGCATCAAGGTGTTTGCAACTTCTACAGGTTCGGTTGTAACAATTGGAACTACGGCCTGCACCTAATGCCACTCGCTACTAAAGACGGCGCGCTGCTTGCAAAGGACGGAAAGCTGCAGACGGACTGCAGCTGCTGCCGCGAGTGCCAGCGACACGCATTCAGCGTCGGCAATTTGCTGTTTCGAGGGTGCGGAGGCGGCGGCGTGCTGTATGGCCAAAAGACAATCATCATTCCAGACAAGTACCCGCTGCCGTGTGAGGTGACGATCTCTGGCTTTATCGACGATGACCTTGCGGTCAACGGCTCTGTTGTCCAAGCCAATCAATTTCTGTTGCCTGGCTACAGCGCCTGCAACCCAGCGCACAATATCTGCTACACGTTCACGGCCAGTAGCAGTACGTTTACGATTGCGGCTATTGACAACTACGGACAGAATACATCGTACAACCTGACTATCTGCTTCAATGCAGGAGGCGCATGCTGCGAGAGCGGTGTGTGTACGATTAAGAAGGAGTGCGAGTGCGCAGGAGCTGGCAAGGTATTTATGGGCGCGGGCACTGCGTGCAGCCCAATCCCGTGCAGCCCACTCCCATGATCACCTGCCACCGATCTCACCTTGAGGCCCGTTGCACTGAGCGTGGCTACACGCTCGACGAGGTGCTGCCGTGCGTAGTCTCGCAGGAGGGCGACGAGTGGACGATTGACGTTGAGCATCCGGCGTACCCGAGAGTCTCGCGGCTGCCGGAGCCGCCACCTGTCCCACCTGCACGCGGCCCTGGCACTGAGCTGTCCAAGCTGTTGAAACGGATTGGCATTGAGCCGACGCCGACTTGTGCCTGCCGCGCAAAGGCAGCACAGATGGACGCATGGGGACCAGACGAGTGCGAGCGACCGGAACGCATCGACGAGGTGGTTGCCGTCATGCGGGCCGAGGCCGAGGCTCGCGGCCTGCCGTTCCTCGACCTGGCCGGGCGGGTGCTCGTGCGGCGGGCCATCCACAACGCACGGCGGAACGCTTGACAGTCCTGCCACGCTGGTGGCATGGGACGCCAGCGAGCCAAGCCACAACCCGAGGCGGTGATCCTGCCGCCAGAGTTGGATGACGACGACGAGCACGCTGGCGGCGGCATCCCTGATGACGACGGGTGGATCCACCTCAAAGGGAAGGAGCCCGAGAGTGAAGACGAAGCAAAGGAAAAGCCCCGTCGCCCTGGCCGACGCCGTGCGTGAGCGTGTGCGTTGCATCCGGCCAGGGCCAAAGCCGTGGCTGGATCGCCTGCCGGCCGACGTGCAGGAGCAGCTGCTCGACGTGCGCCGCCGGTTTCAGACTGGCGAGTACGGCGGTGCGTCTGCCCGCGAGGTCGGGCAACTGGTCTCCGACGCCGCAGCAGAGCGTGGGTGGGCCGTCGCCGGATGCAAGGAGGTTGCCCTATGGCTCCGAAGATAGCCCAGCAGATCGCCGAGGACGTGGCAGCTGCGTCACGGCTGCAGGCCGACGCAGAGATCGCCCGGCTGCGTTCTGAGGTGGCCACGCTCAAGGGCCGATACAACGCCGCCCTAACTCAGATCGACCGGGAGCGTGAGCGTGGCGACTCGCTGGCTGGTCTGTCGGGGATCAAGGCCCCCAAGCGGCCTTTGATCAAAGCTGTCAAAGCGAAGAAGCACGACGCCACGGCGGTGCTGATGCTCTCGGATGTTCACTGCGAAGAGCGCGTATTGCCTGAGACCGTCAACGGCGAGAACGATTACTCACTTGACGTATGTCAACTGCGGATCAACGAGCTCGAGGAGCGGTTCCTGGCCTGCCTTGAGCACGAGCGCAACCAAGCCAACGTACGCCGGGTTCTCGTCTGGCTCGGTGGTGACTTCATTACGGGACACATCCACCCAGACTGCATGGAAGTGGCCCAGCTTTCGCCGATGAACGCTACTAGGTGGATCGCCGAGCGGCTGCGGGGACTGATCGACTCCATTGCCGGGAACGCCGACGAGGTGATCGTCTGCACCAACGCTGGCAACCACGGCCGCAGCACCGAGAAGAACCGCATCGCCACTGAGCTCGACCACTCGTGGGAGCAGATGATGTATTTCACGCTCGCCCGCGAGGAGCAGAACAAGAATGTGGCGTGGCGGATCGCCGAGGGGCACCTCGGCTACGTCGACTTGGACGGCTTCCTCGTACGCACCACCCACGGGCATAGCATCCGCTACGGCGGCGGCGTCTACGGTCTGGCCCTGCCGGCCAGCAAGTCGATCGCCAGGTGGGACGCTGGGAAGCGTGCCGACCTGACGATCTTCGGCCACTACCACTCGTGGGGCTGGCTGCGTGGGGCGCGCTACGTGGCCAACGGCAGCGTGATTGGACACAGCCCATACGCTGAACGTGTCGCCTCACCGGAGCGGCCGTGCCAAGGCATGGCGATCATCGACCACGGCCGGAACGAGGTGACGCGGGCGTACCCGCTGTTCTGTGACAGAGACCTGAGAGCGAAGCGTTGACGCATGGGCTACGACCTTACCGACGAGTATCTCGCCGAGGCACGGCAGCGGGCATACCGCTACCAGGGCCAGTGGACAGGGACGGCAGGGGCACTCGCGGCAGACGTGGCCAGACTTCTCATCGAAAGGAAAACCATGCAAGGGACAATTACAGACCTGAAGGACACCAACTCGCAGCTGCGGGCCGCAGTTGAAGACCGCCTGGCCGGCAGGGCCTCAATGCCTACGCCTGACCAACTGTTCGGCGGCGGCTGCTGCGACGGTGGCAAGTGCCACGCCACGCCCGAGGAGCTCGAGGCCGGGTGGCGTGAGATTACGCAGGCCAGCGCAGCCAAGTACGCCGAGCGGCTCACGGGCGACAGCCTGCTGGCGGACCAGGGCGACATCAGTCCTGCCGAAAGGTTGCTGCTGGATGCCATCGACGTGGTGCGTGATCGCCGCCCTAAGTACGGCGGGCCGCGACATCACTTTCGCCGCACTATCGGGATGATCAACGCAGCGTTTGCCGATGTACTGAAACGCCCGCTGACCGAATCAGACTGGGCGATCTTCATGACGTTCGACAAGGTGGCACGATTCCTCGGGCCAAATAAGACGGCAGACGGGCCGATCGACTTGGCTGGATACGCAGCCTGCCTTGCAGAGTGTGAGTCAGCAGAGCCGGCCTGAGCCCGGGGCGGCAGGAGTGGCGCGCGGTGTTCATCCTTTCCACCGCGCGCCCCTGCCGTTTCGGAACCTCTGCACATTTGCGTTTATGCAGAGGTTTCGTTTCACGCCGCTGGCTTTTCTGGCGGCTTTTGCTCGTCCTTCTTGGCGTCCTTCTCGCCAAGGTCTAGCGGTGGCAGCAAGTCAATCGCCGTTTGCTTTGGCTTGGCAATGGTCACGTCGATGTAGTGGGCCTTAGTGATGGCAGGATTGGAATGATCAAGCAGCTGCGTTGCTGCCGCGTCGCCTCCAGCCAATGCCATGTAGCTGGCGGCTGACTTTCGCAGCCCGTGGAATCCCCTGTTCGTGACGCCTGCCCGCTTGCACAGGATCCCGTAGTGATGCCAGAGCGTTGACTTGTCAGCCGTCCACGGCCAGACGAGGTCGTCAGGGTCGCGCCGGAACTTCTCCAACCATCGGCACTGATCCTCGCTGATGGCTCGCAGGATGTCGCGGGTGGCACCCTTCCTGCCCTCGGCAGCGAAAATCACGAACCGCTGGGAGGTGTCAACGTCTCGCCAGCGGAGGGCTAGGTGGGAGCCAATCCGCTCGGCAGTCTCCCAGCACGACCGGATGAGCGTCGGGAAGAACTGGTTCGGAGGCACCTGCGTGGGCTTTATACGGGGGCGAGGCTTCAGAGCCTGCCGCAGCAGGGCAGACACCTCATCGACCGTGTAGCCGCGTGGTATGCGTCCAGGTGCCCTAATCGGGGCGAGCGTCGGGAACTGATCCACGTATCGCCGCTTGGCACAGTACGTCCACAGGGCGGAAATCTGGTTCCGGTCCTTCTTCGCCGTGGCGGCTGACCACTCGGCTCGCCTTGCGGCGATGTAGGTCTGCACGGTCAGCGGGTCGAGGTGCTCCAGCGTCGGCTCTGTGCCCAGCTTGTCGGCCCAGCGGGCGAATGTCAGGCGGTACTGCCGCCGGCATGAGTCGTTGTGGGCTTTGAGGATGGCGTACTCGTTCTCGTAGACGTCTCGTAGTATCCTTTTCATCGTGCTTTCTCCAGCCGTTTTGGGTTAGTGACTGATAGTATACACCCGTTCACAAATGCACCTAACCCATGCGGACTATCCTCCACTTGGGTTCTGTACAGTACCTAGGGTAGAGCCGTGGCGGTGTCGGATGCAAATAGGGCGGTTTTCGGCGTGAAACGCTTGACTCGGCTAACGCAGCCGTTAGTATCGGGGCATGGTTGCAGTGGCGTCCCCAGACAAAGAGTGGTTGACCGTGGCCGAGACGGCGAAAGCCGCTGGCTGCACCGTTGGCTGGGTTCGCCTGCTGCTGGGTGATGGCAGGCTCAAGGGCTGGAAGGCTGGCGAAAGGGCTTGGCTCGTCCACAAGACGGACGCCGAGGGGCTAAAAAGCACCCTGACCATCCGGTCTGTCGGGCGGCGGGAGTCTAAGCCCGCGACGCCAAAGCCACGCAAAACCCGCAAAAAGTAGCGGTTTTGCAATTTTCTGGAAAAATCTTTTCAAGCCCCTTGCATCGTACTAACGATAACGCTAGTATGGTGCCATGCGAGCAAATGAGACTCGCGGGACACGAACCGGAGACGAAACGATGAACGCCACCGCCATCAAGACCCCCAGCCAATTTGTTCAGACTGTCCTCAAGGCTCTGGAGGATTCCCGTGGTTGGAAGTATCCCGTCCGTCCAATCGTCTGCGACAACAAGCAGACTGCGACGGAGTTGGCCGCTGGCATGGACTTCTACTACGGCGGGCACGAGATGATTCAGAGCAACGACTCCGCTGGCAAGGAGACGTGGATTGTCGGCAGCCGTGGCTACTACCACTACGTCGGAGCCTGACGAACAACCCGCCCGCTGGCAATCTCGCCAGCGGGCTCAAGGATTCTCTTGGCCAAGGATGTCCCGCGATGAAACGCCACGTAGACAAGTTGATTCAGGCGTTGGTGTTCGTCCGTCTCGGCCAGCAGCTTGGCACTGACTCGGAACTCGCCCAGGCAGTGGCTCACGGCATTGATCTGCTGGTTTCCACGCTCGCCCGATTTCTTGGTTGACAGAACTAACGCAGTCGTTATCTTCCTCGCCAGAACTAACGCCGACGTTAGCCAACACTATACGGAAATCCAACAAACACAAACCGCTCCACCGCTTGATTTGCAGCACTTTCGGACGCTTGATTGACAACTGGCCTTTTGTACACTGCGCCCCCAACACCAAGGAGATGATGCCGATGAATGACCCACACGCAAACGAATACGCCGCAGCCGTCGCTGGAATGCAGGAGACGTACGGCACTGGCTGGAAAGACACGACCAACACGACGCCAGCAGTCGGCGACTTCGTCAGCGGCTTGACCGCCGGGCGACGCTGGAGCGGCCACATCGAGTGGTTCTCGGACGACGACGCCACGGTGGTCGTCAACGTGGATCACTCGTGGGAGCGATTCCCAGTCGCTGACATCACGCACTGACACAAGGTCGCTTGCCTGTCCGCTGAGCGCTCAGCGGTTCAAAGGTCCACCTGGGCACAGGCAAGCCACCCCGCACACAGGAGCCCGGTGGAACCGGGAACGCCAAGGAAGGGAACGAGTGCCGCTGAGTCAGGACGACAAGGCGGCTTTTTACGGACGGAAACAGACACGAAAGGACACGACGATGGCTACATACGAAAAGCAGCGGGCTCTACCAGTTTTTGACATCCCGCTATCAGCATGGGACGAGCGCGATCGTTCAAACGGAATCACATACCAAGGACGTGACTACGGAAGGCTGTTGAACGCAATCAACAACAAGCAAATTCCGTATGCGTATGACAACCAGTTTTTTCTGAACAAGGAAATTGCTCAGTCGTGGTTGGATCAGTTCAACCCAGCAACGCCGACGCCAGCCGTGGCAGTAAAGCCGATCATTGACACTGCCGAGTTGCGGTCAGCATTGGAGCAACTGCTGCTGGCAATCGGAACAAACTAACCATTTTTCACAACAAAAGGACGACGACATGAGCAACGATTTAGAGCAGATGGGGTACGTATTCCTGTCAACGTACGACCGGGCAGGCAGGAAGAACGAGGAGCATTCGCCAGAGTACAAGGCTCTGCTGTCTGCGATTCAGTGCGGCGACGTGAAGGGGTTTCAGGCGGGCGGCAGCAAGCGATGGCTTGTGCATAAGGCATCTGCTGACGAGTTCCTTGAACGGCAGGCGAAGCCAGTTAGAGCCGAGCCTTCTCACGCAAAGCAAGCAGAAGTTTCGCAAGTCGCTGGATTCAGCGAGACCGACATGTCCTGCCATTTGCTGGAAGACATTAGCTCAAAGCTGAGCGGTCTCATCAACGTTCTAGGCAGAATCGCTGATGCCGCTGAAAGCATCGCAACGCAGCCTAAGCCAGCACAGCGAGAGTTCTTCAGCGTCACAGACACGAACAGTTTCCACAACTAAACGAAGACACGAAAGGACACGGGACATGAGCACGGAAATCAGCACACACAGGGCCAGCACAGGGCTGGCACTTCAATCGTTCGATGACGCATTCCGCTTTTCCAAGATGGTGGCGGCTTCGGAGTTTGCTCCAAAGGATTTCAAGGGCAAGCCAGAGTCGTGCATGTTGGCGATCCAGCACGGCAGCGAGGTCGGGCTGTCCCCGATGCAGTCGCTTCAGAGCATTGCCGTCATCAACGGCAGGCCGACAATCTGGGGCGATGCCGCTCTCGCCTTGGTGCAGTCCTCGCCGGTTTGCGAGTACGTCAAGGAGTACGTCGAGGGCCAGGGCGACAACCTCACGGCTGTCTGCGAGGCAAAGCGTCGAGGCTACCCGGCACCGACCGTCAGCCGGTTCTCAATGGCTGATGCCAAGCGTGCCGGGCTGGCTGGCAAGGCTGGGCCTTGGAGCCAGTATCCCGAAAGAATGTTGGCTCTGCGTGCTCGCGGGTTCGCCCTGCGTAATGCGTTCGCTGACGCTTTGCGGGGCTTGATCACCGCAGAGGAGGCACAGGACTACCCGCAGCCAACCGTGGCGTCAGAGCCCATCGTGGTGCGTCCCAAGTTCGATAACGAGCCGCGACCGGCGAAGGTCGTGCTGTCGCCCAAGGCGAAGCAGGAGCCGCAGCGGACTCGAGCCGAGGCTGGACGCCTGGCGATCAGCGCCGCCAGCACCATCGAAGCCTGCGAGGGGCTGCGGTCCAAGCTGGACGCCTACGCCAACGCAGGCGAGATCACTGACGCCGAGTTCGCAGAGTTGACCAAGCTGCTGATGGGCCGCGTTGAGATCCTCATGACGAAGGACGAGGTGACGGCATGAGCGGCGAACTCGCAGACCCCGGCCACGTCGGATACGTGCGGCTTTGGCTCAAGCACAACAGCGACCGCATCGCCGCATCCGTTGAGCCACCGGGACCAGCGGACAAGCGAAGCACGGGTGCTGACTTTGTTCGGTGGGTGGAAAACCTGCTCGACCAACACCAGCACGTTTGCCAGCAGGAATCAGACAGGTCAATGCGGACGCATTCACGGTTCACTGGGGATTGACACAGACCGGCACGCCATTGCCGCAGCGGCTTGCATCGGAGCCGCATTGGTCGCCCAGCGGATGGGTGGCGAGTAACTACCGCAGCTGCGGCCCGACTCCAACGGGTAACGCAGCCGGATGCCCCACGAGACGGGGCCAATACACACGGACGACAGGACAAACAGCATGCGACGACTTCTAGTTGAGCGATACAAGCCCAAGCTGACCGTAACGAGCAACCGCAAGGGCGTGCTCGACATCGACACGGTGAAGGGATGCACGCTTGGAATGAAGGCCAGGCCAAAGGGCGGATGCTACGGACACTGCTACGCCAACGCGACCGCAGAGCTTTACGGGTTTGACTTTCCTAGTAGCGTCAGCCGCAGGGTTGAGGACCGCGAAAAGCCAGTGATCGAGCGGATGCTGATGGCACATCCGGCGACGTGGTTTCGCATCGGAAACATGGGCGATCCGTGCCACGATTGGGAGTTGACCGCCGAGGTCTGCGAGTGGCTAGGCAAACTAAAGACGCCGGTCGTCGTGACAAAGCATTGGATGGCAGCAAGCGACGATCACTTCGAGCGTCTCAGTGCTGCTGGCGTCGTGCTGAACACGTCAGTGTCAGCGATGGATACGCCGGCTGAGTTGCGAGTGCGGCTAAGGGAATGGAAGCGAGCGACCGATTTCGGCATGCGTTCTCTGCTTCGCATTGTCTCCTGCAAGTTTGGCGACACCGACGAAGGACGCCGGATGTCAGCGATTCAAGACTCGCTCTTCCAGACCGCCGGCGAGTTGGTGATTGACAACCCGCTGCGGATACCAGCGTCGGATGCCCGCGTCGTGGCAGGCGACATTCTGGTGGAAAGACACAGGAACCTAGGCGGCGGCGCTTGGGTCAGCATCGACAACCATGCAACGTACATCGGCACTTGCGAAGAGTGCCCGGATCAGTGTGGAGTCAAAGGAGCCTACGAGGAGCAGAAAAAGATGAAAAGCCTATTGCCGTGCGAAGTTGTCGAGTGCGTCTACGTCGAGCAGGTGCTCGGGTCTGAGTACCAAAACGCAATCGCCAAGCTAGCCATTGAAGACAAGGTCGCATACCGCGCCGCACGAAAGAACATGCAGATTCATTCGGCGATTGTGCTTCTAGTCGATGGAGTGTTTACGGGTTTTTTCACGTTCCAAGTCAACCACGAGGCAGGCGAGTTCTGCCTGTTGCAGTCTGCGATGGTTGCAGGCCGGGAGGACAAGGCGCAGTATCAAATGATGGTCGATGCCATCGTGCAGCGGAACACGTTCGGCTACCCGATGTTCTTGACGTGCAGCACCAAGCACAAGCTAGAGCGTCCCAGCGTGTTTGAGGGATGCGGCTTTCGCACGTATCTCGATCTGAGCGGCTACGCCTACATGATCTACGGCACCGACGACCAGGCGAGGCTGAAGCGTCTGGCACACGCCACGATGACCAATGCGTGGACTACCACGCGGTCTGATTGGCTCAAGATGAAGCGCGAGTGGAACACAAAGATCAAAGAAGCTGGCGAGCAAGCGGACGTGCCAAATCCGACGTTCGCCACTCGTGACGGCTGCTGGCAGGGCAGCAACGGAATGTCAAACGTCGTGGCGACAGAGCGTGTCATCGACGGCGATGAAGTAAAGGTGGTGAAAGGCAAGTCGTTCAACGGAAATGCGTCAGTGCTCGACCCTGTCGCATGCGAAGTCATCTTGCGGTTTTTCATGCCGTCAGGCGGGAGGCGTGTCTACAACCCGTTCGGCGGTGGCGTTCAGTTCGGCTTCGTCTCGGCGGCCTACGGCTACGAATACGTTGCCAGCGAGATTCGGAAGAACCAGTGCGACGCTAACAATGCGATCTGTTCGCAGATGTCGTCAGCAACGTGGATTCAGTCTGACAGCAGCACGTACACGCCAGAAGGGAAGTTCGATCTGTGCTTCACATGCCCGCCTTACTACCAAGTCGAAGACTACCTTGACTATGACGGCAAGCCGCCTGCCGGCGAACTGAATTGCCTGCCTACCTACAGTGAGTTCCGCGACACGCTGTTTCATGGGTATGAGCGTGCGATTGAGTCGCTGAACGACGACAGGTTTTTCGTCGTTATGACAGGCGACTCCCGTGACAAGCACGGCGGCTACTACGGGTGCGAGGCAGAGCACGAACTGTTTTTCAGGGACCACGGCCTGCACATCTACAACAAGATTGTCTACCTGGAATGCGAGTTCACTAGGCTCGCACACGCCAAGGTGACGCTGAACTACAGGAAGTTCCCGAAGCGAGAGCAAAAGATTCTCGTCTTTTACAAGGGCGATCCCAAGAAGATCAAGCTGTTGTTCCCTCCGATTGGGAGGCTGTGACAGATGACCCGCCCGCACTACATCACGCCCGACATCGAAGACACGCTGCCGCTGTTTCGCCGCACCGATCCAGCGACGAGCAAGGCCGCAGCCGCCAGCGTCAAGACGTTCCAGGGCGAGCACCACGCGGCGATCCTTGAGGCGCTGTCGCACGGCCCGGCTGGTGCGTCAGGCATCGCGGAACGCTGCGGACTGCTGCCGCATCAAATCAACAAGCGGATCAACGAGCTTGCCAAGGCTGGCAGGATCGTTGAGACGGGACGAGTGGTGCGTAGTGCGAGTGGTAGGGGCGAGCGGGAATGGAGGTGTGTATGAGCATGCAAAAGAAACCAACGTTCACGCAGACTCTTATGCGTCTGATCCGAAAGATGCTTAACGACATGGCAGCCGAAGATGGACGTTCTATTGAGTCGAGCCGCGCGTTGTACGAAGCGGCAAACGCTATAGGCAGGAATCACGTGGCACTCGTCAAGGAGGCCGCCGAGGCGGTTGAGTGGCAAAAGCAGCTACAGAGCCGGGAGGCAAGTAATGTCGGCAGATGAACGAGTGGACATTTACATGCCCCTCTACGTCAGAGACTTCCTGACTGCCACGATCGGTTGGACGGCCTCTGAGCGAGGGCACTACCTCACCCTACTGATGCTGCAGTGGGACAGAGAGGGACTGCCATCAGACATTGACGCTCTGGGCCGGCTGTCGCCTGGCGTTGCCGAAGTCTGGGGCATGCTCCAGGACAAGTTTCCACTAGAGCCTGACGGCCAGCGACGGAACGCGAGACTGGAGGAGCATCGTGGCCGGGCAGTCTCGCTCCGCCGAAAGCGATCTGAGGCTGGCAAGGCAGCTGCAGCCGCACGGATTGGCTCCATCAATCGTTCATCAAACGTTGATCAATCGTTGATCAATCGTTCATCAATCGTTAACCATCCACCTTCACCTTCACCTTCACCGTCAGATTCAGGGATTTCTTCTGAAGAAGAAATCATTCAACCGGCTGCGCCGGTTGTTGCTACGAGCGATTCGCCGAAGCGGCGAAAACGCTCGCAGCACCACGACGCAGTTTCTTGGAGTTGTGAAACGGGCTGGGCAGGGATCACGGCAGAAGACCGCAAAACGTGGGCCGAAGGATTCCCGGCTGTTGTGCTTGATGTCGAGCTAATCCGGGCATCCGAGTGGCTGAAGGCCAACCCGACTCGGGCTCACAAGAGCAATTGGCGTCGCTTCCTCGTCTCGTGGCTGACTAGGTCGCAGGATCGCGGCGGCACAAACCGCACCGTTGGGAAAAGTGCAGACGATGCCGCCAAGAGGGCGTCGCTTGAGCGTAAGGCAAAAGAGTTTGCCGGATACAGGCCCGCACCATACCGCACGCCAAAGGAAGTCATGGCGCTTGCAGCATCAATGAAACTCAAAGAGGAGGACGCATGACAACCGCAACAGAACGCCAGCCGCTCACGGCCCGCCAGCAGGACATCCTTCAGTGGATTGCCGGATTCATCGACACGCACGGATACCCGCCGACTTACAGGCAAATCGGGCACCACTACGGCTGGAAAAGCCCAGGCGCAGCTGTTTCCACGCACTTATTGTCTCTGGAACGTAAGGGCGTTGTGACTCGTGAGCCTGGGCAGGCCCGCACTCTGAAGCTGACGCCTCTTGGCATGGCGATGATCGGCGGTGACGCATGAGCCGCAAGAAAGCAACCATCGAAAACGTCGAGCAGGCTTTGGCGTTCCTCGACTATCAGGCTGCGTTTGCCAAGGGCGACACGGCAGCGAACTGCTCCGAGATCGCCAGCGTGATCCGTGACCTGATCGACGGGCTTGTGGATGGCGAAAGCCAAGACGATGCCGAGTGGGTCTACGTCGGCTCTCCGCGTGATGTCTCGCAAGCCTTGATGCAGCGTGCGTGGGAGGAAGGCGTGTCTGACGACGACCGGACGCTGCTTGAGTTGGGTGCCAGGGCGCTGGGCACGTCGCTTGACCGCAACGTGAAGCTGGCAAGCCTCATTGAGAAATCGGAGTTGGGGCTATGAGCGACATCGCCTTGGTCTGCATTGGTTCGATTTTGCACGCCGTGACGTTCACGGTGGGCATTTTGGTTGGGACTAGTCTCAGAAAGGACACGAGACATGACAGCAACGAAGGAACGAAAGAGGCGGGCTGGTGGCATCAGCCTGTCAGCACCGGAAATCAAGGCGGCTCTCGCAGCCGTGGGCCAAGCGGTGCCAAGCCGTTCGCCACGGCCCATCTACCAGAGCGTGCTCCTGTCGGGCGCGGTTCTGTCTGGGAGTGACGGCGATGTACGCATCGACGTGACGCTTGAGACGGTCCCGAGCGATGTGAGTCTGCTGCTGCCGAAGGACAGGCTGTCTGCCATCCTCGGCTCGCACTCGGGCGATGAAATCACGATTACGCCTGACGAGTCGTCGTGCCTCATAAAAGCCGGCAGGGGCGAGTGGACGCTGCCAACGGAAGACGCGGGAGAGTACCCGGCCTGGGACGTGGGCACGACCAAGCTGGTCACTCGGATGCCTGCTGACCTTCTGGCTCGTGCCGTTAAGGGTGTTGTGTTCGCGGTGGACGACGAGTCCAGCCGCTACGCTCTGGGGGCTGTGCTCATTGACGTGCAGGGCGACACGGTCAACTTCGTGGCAACTGACGGGCGTCGATTGGCGTGCGTCCAGTGCGAGCGAAGCCAGAACGAGAGCAACGACGACGTTGCACCGCTCGTGCCAGCACGGGCAATGGCAATGATCGCCAGACTTGCCGCTGCTGCTGGTGACGAGAGCGTGCAGCTGGAGACGACAGGAAAGGAAATCGTCGCCACGGTTGGCATCGTGACGGTCAAGGCTCGCCTGCTCGACGGTCGCTACCCTCGGTGGCGTGACACGCTGCCGGATCGTGACGCCAAGGCAACCACGGTCAGCCGTGCGGATCTGCTGGCAGCAACGCGGGCCGCAGCCATCGTCACCAGCGAGGAAAGCAAAGGCGTGCAATTCGTGTTTTCAGACGGCGGCATCTGGCTACACGGGCAGAGCGCCGAGAAAGGCGAGTCGAGCGTCACCTGTGACGTGGTCGAAGCCGGGGACAAGGCGACGGTGAAACTTGACCCGCTGTTCGTGCAGCAGTGGCTTGGCGGCATCGACAGCGAGGCAGAGCCGGAAGTCGAGGTCGAAGCCGTTGACGCACAGTCTGCGGTGATTCTGCGTTGTGGCGACAACACTGGCGTGATCATGCCACTGGCGGTGGACGCATGACTCAGGGGCGTGAGATTGAGTATTGCACTCTCACGCTGCATCGGCTGTGGGCGCGCGGCGATTCCTACCAACAGATCGCCGCCGCCCTCGGCTGTTCGCAGACGTTCATCAGCACGCTAAAGGACCGGCACAAGCTGCCAAACCGACAGAAACCAAACCGGGAAATCTTCGATGACGACCCGACGCCAGAGCAGATAGCCGAGCGTGCGGCTGAGTGCCGAGCGAAGCGAGTAGTGCCGACACCGAAAGAGGAACGATTCAGCATTCCTCGTTATTCGTGGGACGGCTACCGATTCAACGGAATCAGTTGACACGCCATCTAGGGTGAGTCGCAGTGCCGCACGGAGCGGCTTTCCCAAGGACGAAAGGGCAGATTATGCAACGGATTGTGTTGGCGATTCTTCTGGCGTTCTGCGGCGTCACGGCCCAGGCGGACAATGTGGTGATCAACGCACGGCGCGTGAGCATCACTTCGGCCCAGCAGGACGCAGAGCAGATGGCTCGCACTGGCGTACTGCGTCACTGCGGCACTGCTGGTGGCAGGCGAGAGGGCATCGGGTTCGGCTCGACGCCGGAAGCCGCAGAGCAGAACTGCTGCTTCTACCGCGACGCAATGCGTGGGCGATATCGCATTGTCGAAAAGGGCGTAGCTCGTGGCCCGCGTGGCTGGTTCGCTGTCATCCGCTACGAGTGAACATGGCCCACGGCTGGATAACAGTCGAGTTCTTAGGCGGCCCACTGGACGGCGCTTTACGGCCCGTCCAAGTGGGCGTCGCCGTTTTTTATTTGGCGAATGGTGCCGTCATCCATGCGTATGCGTTGGACGAGATTCATGAGGGGCACTACGTGCGACAGGTGATGCGGCACTTCGAGGTGCTGAACGTGTCGCACTGGTTTGCTTGACATATGTCAACTCAAACAAAACTGCATGTTGTGCCATGTGAGTTTGACGAGGCGTGCGCGTTCGTGAGACAGCACCACAGGCACCACAAGCCGCCAGTTGGTCACAAGTTCTCTTTGGCTGTCGCTGACGAGGCTGGAGTCATTCGTGCCGTTTGCATGGTCGGCAGGCCTGTTGCAAGAGGCAACGACAATGGGATGACGCTTGAGCTCACGCGGCTTGCCAGCGACGGCTGCCCAAACGCTTGTAGTTGTCTTTACGGCGCTGCGTGGCGTGCGGCAAAGGCTCTCGGGTACGCACGACTCATCACGTACATCTTGGACGACGAGCCGGGTACATCTCTCAAGGCAAGCGGTTGGCGCTGCCTTGGTGAACGGGGGGGGGGTAGTTGGTCTTGTCAAAGCAGGCCGCGAGTAGACAAGCACCCGCTACAGAAAAAACTGTTGTGGTCAGCTGAGTGACGCCGCCGTTTGCTTGACGCTGCTGCGATGATCGGTGCATGAAGCCGATCACGTTCACAGTGCCGGGCGACCCAGTGCCGCAGCCTCGGGCACGCATAACGACCCGTGGCAAGTTCGCGCACGCATACGTCGAGGCGAAACACCCGGTTCACGCCTATCGTGCGGCGATCAAGATGGCAGCCGTTGACGCCGGCCTGCGGCCATGCACGGGCACGGTGGACGTGGTCATCGACGCCGTGTTCACCAGGCCGAAGTCGCACCTGAACAAAAACGGGTTGAAGCCGACGGCCCCTCTCGCCCCTCGGCCGGACGTGGACAACGTGGCCAAGGCCGTGCTCGACGCCATTGGCCCTGTGCTGGGCAATGACTCGCAGGTGAAGCGGCTGGTGATTGAAAAGCGGTACGGCACGGAGGCACGGACGACCGTGCGGGTGACGTGAGCAACGCCAGCCTCTACCGCTTCCTCGCCGAGCATTGCAGTACGCACCAGGTGCGGCGCTACTTGGAGATCGGCACCCGGGACGGCGGTAGCCTGCGGGTGGTTCTGGAGAACGCTGGCCAGCACCTCGAGGGCGTGTGGGTGGCCGACAAGTGGGGCACCGACTACGGCGGCAGCGGCCGTGGCAGCCATGCCCACATTGAGCAACTGCTCGACGACTTCAACTTCGACGGCCGCCGGGCGTTCCTCGACGGCGACAGCCGAGACACGATCCCGGCGTTGATGCCCGAGATGGCCGAGGCCTTCGACCTGGTCCTCGTCGACGGTGACCATTCCGCCGAGGGCGGCCTCGCGGATCTCGAAAACGTCTGGCCGCTGGTGAGGCCGGGAGGCTGCGTGGCGTTTCACGACGTGACGCACCCTGCACACCCATACCTGTCCTACGTGTTTGACTCGTTCGTCCACAAGCACCGAGCGCCGCACGAGATGATCCAAGAGCCCTACGGAGTGGGAGTGGCATGGAAGCGGTGAGGATCCCTGAGCACTTGGTGCTGCCGTCGCCGCCGTTCCGGTCGTCGTTTGACGAGCTGGCGGCCCAAGGCGCTGCCGTGCTGGCTGACTGCGAGATTGCCATCGTCGGGCTCGCCCGCAGCTGTGCGCCGCAGCTTGCACCCAACCTCGAGCGTGTCCTGAGTCTCGGTGGCTTTTGCCGCTCGTGGAAACTCCACGTCGAGACGAACGACAACGAAGACAACACCGACCAGGTGCTCGCCGACTTCTGCCAGCGGCACCGCCAGGCGACGTTCACGAGCCAGCGGCTGGGCCGGCAGCAGTTCACCACGGAGTTCGCAGGCCGACGGACTCAGGCCCTGGCCGAGTACCGCACAGCCTGCCAGCAGTGGGTGCGTGAGTGTGCAGCCGACGCCGACTTCGTCGTGGTGATTGATCTCGACGCATGGGGCGGTTGGTCAAACCGAGGGCTACTCAACGGCGTCGGCTGGATGCGTCACATGCCCGACGCCTACGGCATGGCCAGTGTCTCGCTCTTGCAGCATCCGGCGTATGAGACAAACGCCGCAGGCGAGACGCAGCTGATCGCAGCGTGGCTGCATTACGACTGCTGGGCACTCCGGTTGAATTCATACTGGGACGACTACACCAACGGCGTCGGCGGCTGGAAGCACCAGTGGTTGCCCCCGGTCGGCAGCCCACCTGTGCCGGTCTGCAGTGCGATGGGCGGGCTGGCGATCTACCGGACAGCCGCCTACCTGTCGGGAACGTACGACGGCACGGACTGCGAACACGTGAAGTTTCACGAGAGCATTGAGCGGGCTACTGGGCAGGGGCTGTACCTGAACCCGTCGCAGCGGTGCGTCATGAGGTGGCTGGATGGCGGGCAACACAGCAACGATTGACCTGCACCTCCTGCGGATGCAGTGGGACTCTCACTCAGCCATGGTGGCGATCTGCACCCATTGGACGATCACGAAGGACCAGCTGATCCGGCTGAAGGGCGTTGTGCCGCTGGCCCCTCGGCACGACCGACGCTTCCGCTTCAAGCCGAAGCGATCCGAGTGCCGCGATCCGACACCCGAGGAGATCCGCGAGGCCACGCAGCGTATCCGTGCCACTTGGGACGACGCCACTGAGCAGGAACGGCGAGTCGTGAAGACGCAGTTTTTCCAGATGCGTTCCTATGCCCTGCCCGACGAACTGCAAGACAGCCCTGAGATACAGCCAGATTGGTAGGTATGGTCGCCGACGCTCCTATCGCCGCCGCTCGTCCGTTCTCGGACATCGCCGACAAGGTCACTGCATTCCTCGTCACGGCAAGAGTCTCGGCCCGTGACGGTCTGACGTGGATGGAGTTCGGCGCTCTCGTGGCTGCACTCGTGCGGCTGTCAGTCGAGACGCTTGACGCAACGCAGAACCTGACGGGCGAAGAAAAGCGGGGCATCGTGCTGGAGGCCGTCGGCGTGCTGTTTGACTCGCTGGCCGTGCTGTGCGTGCCGTACGCAACGTATCCGTTTTGGTTCATCGTCCGCCCAGCAGCTCGAGCACTGGTCGTCGCCATTGCTGCCGGGACTATCGAAACAATCCTGCCACTGCTGAGGAAGTCGTGATCACAGCGTTACTCATCGCATTCGCTGTCTACGTGCTCGCGGGCCAGCAGATCACCGAGAAGGCTAAGGCGTGGTATGCCACGGCCAAGGTGCCGACCATCGACGGGCAATACGTCGCCGCTGTGGCTCTGCTCGTGGCTGCGGTCATTGCGTTCGCACCGAGCCGGCAGGCACCAGCACCAGGCCCGGCACCGGCGCCGCCTGATGCGTTCACGCTGCGTGGCAAGTTCATCGGGCCGAGCGCGGCCGCCGACGCTTCGACTATGGCCGCACTTTGTGGCGAGCTCGCCGACTGCATCGAATACGACGGAAACCATGACCAGCGTCTTAAGACCGGCGTCGCGTTTGACGACTTGCGAATCGCCGCCCGCGAGATGCGGTGCAAGGGCGAGAGCATCGGTGCTCGCCAGCCGGCAGTCAGGGACGCCGTCCACAAGTTCCTAGATGACGCCGTGGGCTCGTCTGGCGGTCCTGTGACGCCAGAGAGCCGAGCGGCGTGGGTGTCGGCGTTGCGTGACCTGTCGAGCCGAGTGCCGTGACCCGACGCCTGCCGAGATCCGCGAGGCCACGCAGCGGATCCGTGCCACTTGGGACGACGCCACAGAGCAGGATCGCCGCGTGGTGAAGACGCAGTTTTTCCAGCTGCGCTCGTATTCGTTGCCGGAGGAACTGCAAGACAGCCCCGAAATACAGCCAGATTGGTAGTTATGGTCGCCGACGCTCCACTCGCTGCCGCTGCGCCGTTCAATGACATCGCGTCAAAGGTGTCTGCGTTTCTCGTCACGGCTCGCGTGTCTGCGAAGGACGGTCTGACGTGGGGCGAGTTCGGCATGCTCGTCGCCGCACTCGTGAGGCTGTCTGTCGAGACGCTGGACTCAACCAAGACGCTGACGGGCGAAGAGAAGCGAGCCATCGTGCTTGAGGCTGTCGGCGTGCTGTTCGACTCGGTCGCCGTGCTGTGCGTGCCGTATGCGACGTACCCGTTTTGGTACATCGTTCGCCCAGCCGCTCGCTCGTTGGTCGTCGCTATCGCCGCTGGAACCATCGAGACTCTCCTACCGCTACTGAGGAAAAAGTGATCACAGCGTTACTCATCGCGTTCGCGGTCTACGTGCTCGCTGGCAAGCAGATAACCGAGAAGGTGCAGGCGTTCATCGCCACAGCACACATGCCAGCCATCGACGGCAAGCACGTCGCCGCCGTGGCGTTGCTCGTGGCTGCGGCGATTGCGTTTGCACCGCATCGACAAGCACCCTCCCCCACACCTGCACCAGTGCCACCGGATGCGTTCTCGCTTCGCGGCAAGTTTGTCGGCCCGACTGCCGCAGAAGATTCTTCGATCATGGCAGAACTCTGCGGCTCTCTCGCAGATTGCATCGAGTACGACGGAAAGAACGACCAACGGCTGAAGACCGGCGTCGCGTTTGACGACTTGCGAATCGCCGCCCGCGAGATGCGGTGCAAGGGCGAGAGCATCGGTGCTCGCCAGCCGCAGGTGAGGGATGCCGTCCATCGGTTCTTGGATGACGCCGTGGGCTCGTCTGGCGGTCCTGTGACTCCTGAGAGCCGTGCGGCGTGGGTCTCTGCACTCCGTGACCTGTCGAGGGCTGCTGCCGATGTCACGCGCTGATCGCTGGTCACTGTCTGCCGTATCGTTCGTCGTCGTCATGGCGATTCTCGGCGTGCTGGTCGAGCGTGCCACTCGCCGCACGGCTGACGCCATTGATGCACGGTTCGGATACACGCCTGATCCTGTCGGAACGCGACAGTTTCTCGCCACTCTCGGTGACGAGAAGTTCTTCAGCCAGGCGGGCGCCGAGGCGATGAAGGAAGCCAAAGGCGTCGATACGTTTCTGTATCGCCAACTCAACGCTGCTCATCAAGCACGCTACGGCAAGCCGTTTGTCGTCGGCAGGCAACTCATCGGTGATTGCACAAGCTGGGGAGGAATGCACGCGGTCGCGGTTGCCGACGCTGTCTCCTGGTCGCTTGGCAAATTGCCAGAGCCTCCACTGCTGCCCGCGACTGAGCCGCTGTACGGTGGTGCTCGCGTCGAGGCCCGAGGCAAGCCGGGCGACGGTGCCCAGCCATACGGCGGATTCTCCGATGGTGCCACTGGCTTCGGTGTTGCCAAGTTCCTCCGCGAATACGGCGTCGTCTATCGCCAGAAGTATCCGACCGTTGATTTGACTGAGTATTCCGGCGAGCGTGCGAAGCAATGGGGCGCATATGGCTGCGGTGGGCAGGGTGACGCAGGCCGCATGGATGCCGAGGCAAAAAAGCACCCGCTGCGTCACGTTGTTGCCGTTCGCACATGGGCTGAACTGGCTGCTGCGATTGAGTCTGGGTATCCGGTAACGCTGGCATCGTCGCAGGGCTTTCAGTCCGTCCGCAACAAGGACGGCATCGCAGAGGCATCTGGCACATGGATGCACCAGCAAGTAGCCATAGCGATACGCCACAAGAAGAACGGTTCACCCGATGACCTTGTGCTGATTCTGAACTCGTGGGGTCCGAATTGGATTGCAGGCCCGAAGGTTCCGGCAGATATGCCAGACGGCTCGTACTGGGCTCGTCGCTCTGTCGTTGAGACTCGGATGCTCGATGACGCATGGGCTATCGGCGACACGGAGGGTTTCAAATACAGAGACGTTCATCACGGCAACTGGCTGCAACCTGCGCCGCCTGAGAAGCAGGCTCGCACGCCGTCGCCTGCCCGACTCATCGCAGACACGTTCCACCTCGCACAGTAGGAGTGCCTATGTCGCTCGTCGTTTGGCTTGTGTTCGGTGCCGTCGCTGGTGGCATTGCCAAGTGGGTGATGCCGGGACGCTGCCCTGACGGCTGGGTGCCGACCATCGGACTCGGCATCATCGGCTCTCTCGCTGGCGGTCTGCCGTTTGGCGACGCTCCTGCTGGTCTTATCGGAAGCGTCATCGGTGCGTGCGTCGTGATGTTCTTGTACTCGTTGTGGAGCGTGGACCGATGACCAAACGAGAGATGCAGACAGCCGTCGTCGTGGGCCTTGTCGCCGTGATGCTCACTTGGTGGGCAGCGACATCGGATTACTCGCCCGTGAAGCCAGAGCCAGCCCGCCCGGTCCTGCGATTCGTTCAGCGGCTCGCCCGCCTTGGACTGTGGGCGATGATGTTTGCCGAGCCGCCACCGGCAGAGCAGGCGTACGTCGTCCACGCTCGCGTCGATGCCGATGGGCACCGAGTTCTCAACCACGGACAGGGATGGTGAACATGTGGCAGTACATCCTCTCGGTGCTGGCGGCCCTCTCGGCTGATCCTGCACAGATCGACCTCGAGGCCCCAAGAGCCTCGGCTGCGGTCTCGGCAGCGTATGCCGCAACCGCACAGGAAAGGGCTCCAGAGCCCACGCCAGAGCCTCCCAAGCCCAAGCCCGCCGTGTGCGTGGACTGTGGCGGTCGAGGCTACATCGTCCACGGTGATGGCCACAGGACGGTATGCCCGACGTGTGCGGTGAAGAAGTAGCCCCATGCCTAGCAGGATGCCAAGCTATCGCCCGCCTCGCCTGCGTACAGCGTACAGGCGTGACGACAGCACAAGGCCAACCGCCTCGGCTCGCGGGTACACCGACAAGCAACACCGCAAGTGGCGGCAGGCCGTGCTCACACGTGACGCATGGGCCTGTGTGGACTGTGGACGCATCGACCAAGCCAACCACGCAGACCACATCGTGCCGGTGGCCGAGCGGCCAGACCTGCGGTACGACGTGAACAATGGCGCGTGCCGATGCCGTTCCTGTCACTCACGGAAGACGATCCGCGAGCGGCCCCCGGCGGGGAGGGGGGAGGGTGGTCCCCATCACGGGGGGGTGGGGTCTGGCGAAC
>JAULBY010034881.1:0-14751 GCA_032358315.1 Ophiocytium majus | reverse complement strand
AGCTGGAAGAAGGGGGTTTGAGGCATGCAATTGTACTACTTTCGAAGTGCGAGTATGCTGGTCAAGTGAGGTGGCAAGTATTTTTGTTTTTTTGTGCCAGATTATGGGGGCTTGTATGCTTGATCATGCTTTTTCCAGTCGCGCACACCATGTGCACGGGGCTTCCTGCGCCCCAACCGGAGTTCAAGAAAAGGGAGCCTCAGAAATACTTGGGTAGATGTACTTGGGTAGATGTACTTTAGGTGAAATGGCTGCGCACAGGAGGGGGGAACTGCGCCCCGCCGTGGTGTTGACAGCTGCCGTGCCTCAGGTGTGATGGCACCTGCGCTGCACATTGCTGGTGGGGTTCCCGAGCACTAGTGATGCTGTGGAGAGGTGGAAGATTGTGTGAGGAGAGAAGAATAAACACAATCGCTAGTGCGCATACATGCGAGAGCAGTGAACGGGTTTTGATAGACGTCAGGCGCAGCGGCATGACATGTGAAGGTTAATTTACAGCTGGTGTACAAATGCCGCAGTGCACTTCAACACGCACTTGCAACAGCGAGCGTGAAGATGCACTTGCGAATCTCGCGGACATGGTGCTGGGCAGCTGCCAGTGGGCTGTGTGTCTGCCACCACTTGTAACTTACTTGTTGAACCACGGCACAGAAATTTGGCACAGCCGTTTCGCAATGCACAGCTGCGACGTGGCCGTCTTGCATATGCGCATACCATGGTCAGCCTTCACGTCGTCGGGATCCGTGCTGGTCACGGTCGAGAAGCGGGCAACGCTGCTGCTGCTGGCCAAGCGCTGCCTCAGCTCGCCGCCCCACCGCAGCGCAGCTCCACCCGCCCTCGCAAGCATGCTCACGCTCCGGAGGCACGCTGCCAGTGCTAGGAACTTGTGCGCCTGCTGCTGCTGCTCCTGCACCCGCGCTGGTGGTGTGTTGCTGTTTGGGCACACGCAGTAGCAGCAGCGGCGGCGGCAGCAGCAGCGGCGGCGGCAGTAGCAGCAGCGGCAGTGGCAGCAGCAGCGGCAGAGCAGCAGCAGCAGCGGCAGCAGCAGGAGCAGCAGCAGCAGCAGGAGCAGCAGCACAGCAGGGCGTGTGGTGACGACAATAAGCGGCGGAGTGAGCAGGGGGGCACCGCAGCCCTAAAAACCGCCGCCTTGATAGGCAAGCACATCGCCGCAGCGCGTGAAGGGTGCCCGTTTCCTCCCCCAGTCACAGGGGGGGTGGTTGCCGCTTGAGGGTTGCAGGTACAGCAACATGACAGTCACTCGGTGCGGAGGCATGGACGCAGGGCTGCGGCGTGAGAGCTCACCGACTCCAGACGGGTGCAGCGGAGTGTGTGTGCGCACGGCCTTCCGCTTCTCGTGTTGGTGCTGCTGTCTCTCTCTTGCCTCGCTCGACACTCTCGACACACGCTCGACACTCTCGATGTGCCACTACTTCAAGTTGAAGTGTGATTATTATCATGAATGAGGCATGTGTGTGCACTACGAGATCTATGGGGGGGGCGGCTCCGCGGCCTGCCCTGCGGCGGCCGGCGGGCACAGCAGTGGCATGTGCTGGTAGGCGTCCAGGTCGGGGGGCAGGTTGACCCGCCTCCGGGAGCACGGAGCGCCATTCAAGTCGAAGTTGCACCTCTGTGGTTTGCCATAGCCGTTTTTTTCGCTCCCTCGAAAAATCTTGCTCAGGAAGACAGGGCGGGCGGGGCCAGTGTGCAGTGGTTTCGGCTTTCGGCACTGCCTCACTCCGCATATGTATACCCATGATACATTGTCCGAGGTAGGTCCATATACCGTTGTCTGGAGTCCCCACCTCATGCTGGCCCGCGGCACAGGGGTGCAGTGCAGTGCTTTTTTCGGCGCATGGCTCGAGCTGCTGAGCGCGCGCGCTGACCAGTTCTATGCTGCCGAGCTGAACGGGCGCAGATGGTTCTGTGTCGGGTACGTGCAGCTTCACTGTGGCACGCGTGTGCCAGGACCGGTGGCAGTGCCTCATCGCGCCGGAACACGAGCGCTGCGGCAACAGCCTAGCAGAGGCGCTCCAAACCGCGTCGGAGATGTGAGCGGGGACGGTCCTTTCCGAACAGGAAACAGGTGTGACACCCGCACGGGAACGCGGCGCGGTTGCAAATTGGCAGCATGCTGCTGTGTACGGCGCGTGTGCACGGTCGGGCACTGGCTCCGCACATCGTTCGACAGCCGCAGGAGGCGCAGTGCGCGGGGGGCGGCAGTGGCGGCGGTGGCGGCGGCGCAATCAATCTGTATGCCAGCAAAGCAGGGGCGGCGCCAGCGGCGGCGGAAGCTGCTGCAACACTTCATAGTTTCCGCCCGCAACAGTGGCAAACATGCTGTGTACAGCGCGTGTGCGCGGGCACTGGCTAAGCACATCGTGTCATTGTGTGTCGGTGCGCACACGGCAACAGGACGGGTGGCGCAGCAGCCCAAGGCACGTGCTACCTCGGCGCCCTCATCCGCAAAAGAGCCCAAACTCTACATGCAAACTTCAACATTTGAACATGCACAGCGCACACACACACCCAGGGGCGACGACCGTGCGGAGGCAACAAGGGGGAGCTTGGGGGAGCAGTGGCGCTCGCAGCACCGCCGTCACCGCCGCCACCGCCGTCGATGGGTGCCGCAACAGCTGCTGCACCAGCGGCGGCAGCAGCGACTGCGGCGATGGGTGGCAGCGGCGGCGGCATCGACGGCGGCGATGGGTGGCAGCGGCGGCGGCAGCGACGGCGGCGGTCGGCGGCAGCGGCGGCGGCAGCGGACCAGTTTATGGGCTGCCATCGGACCTGAGCCCGCGCGCGACGCCGGTGCCCTTGTCGCAGCCCTTGTTCCCATACGCGCCATACACAAGACAGTTCTTCTTGGCGGTGATGGGCGCGGTGAAGGCGCTGGGGTAGGGCTGCGCTGTCGCGAGGAACTTGAGAATCTCTTTGTTGGACGTTTTCCAGTCCTTTGCCATGATGCCAATCTCCACTTTTTTCTTGCCATCGTTCCACTCGGAGTTGGGGTTCAGGGCTGCAGGCGCGCGCGCGTGTGTGGTGGGGGGGGGGCAGGGGGGGGGGGGGGTGCTCAACAGCAGCGAGTTCATACTACTGAAGTATCTTTATTTTTTAATATGATTTTAGGAGTTACTACCTCGAAGTACAAAATCCCGCTCAGGGCGCGGAAAGCACTCGGAGTTAGGATTCAGGGCTGTCTTCGCGCGCGCGTGTGGGGGGGGGGGGCGGGGGGCGGCGGGTGGTTGTGTGTGCTCATCAGCAGGGAGTTCATGCTAGTGAAGTACCTTCATTTTGAATTTGGTTTTAAAATTACCGGTACAAAACTCCGCGTAGGGTGCGGAAAGCGCATGGCTTGCGGGTGACTGCTACTGTGAACGAAACCTAAAAGGCTGCTAGGCCCAGATACTGCCGCGGCTGGGGCAAAAAGCCGGGCCGAAGCCTGTGGGGTAATTTGTCCACCTGGTGAAAAGCGCGAGATAGTCCCCACACCTACACGTGCCGGTCAGTGTCCTTGAGGTCTAGGGATGATTCAGAGTGCACTGAAGTACCTTCACTTTGAAACTCAGGTTAGGGTGCGGAGGGCACATGGTGTGCCGTGCGACCGGAAAATAAAAAAAGCATGGTCTCAGCCATAATGTCGCTGCTGAGCAACCTGGCAATGCTCATCACATGCGCTAGCAGCAGGGAGTGTGTGTGTGCTCAGCAGCGGGGATTTTTGTGCTCAGCAGCAGACGGGGGTCCATGTGCTCAGCAGCAGGGAGCGCCTGTGCTCAGCAGCAGCGAGTCTGTGTGCTCAGCAGCAGCGAGTCTGTGTGCTCAGCAGCAACGACTCTGTGTGCTCAGCAGCTTTGCCAGGGTCTGAAAACAGCAATTTCACCAGACAACTACCTAGGGGACGGGTCTCATCCCGCAAAGCCAGCTGCTCAGCACAGCTGCGCACTCACCCCACCAGAAGCCATGTGCTCAGCAGCAGGGTGCCTGTGTGCTCAGCAGCACCAGCTCTATGTGCTCAGCGGCATCGCCAGGGTCTCAAAACAGCGTGTTTTCCGGGTAACTACTTCGGACAAATCATCCCGCAGGCTTCGGTCTGGCATTTTGCCCCAGCCACGGCAGTAACTGGGTTTAGCAGCCGTTTAGGCTCCTTTCACTTGGAAATGAGACGGCAGTGAAGCCAGCTGCTCAGCACAGGGCCGGGCACTCACCCCACCAGAAGCCGTCCGCGATGCAGTTCTTCTTGGCGTACGCCGCCAGCGCGTTCTGCAGGAGCTTGTCATTGGTGGTGTACCGGCCGCCCCACTCGCCCAGAATCATAGCCTTGCCCGTGACGCCCTCGACCCAGCCCACCTGCGCCAGCACCATACCAAAAGGCAGTTATTTCAATACTTCAAGTGAATATACTTGTGAAGTGGGTAAAACCAAACCGACTAACAAGTCATTAGAGATGCATCCATGTGCACGCAGCGAACGTGCTGCGCCTCAGAATCATGGCCGTGCGTGACGCCCTCGACCCAGCCCACCCGTGGTCGCGCCAAAACGATAGGCGTTTATCAAACAAAATACAGTGCACTCGCGATTTAGTGCGGGGTAGTGGCACCCCCTGGCACCCCGCACTAAAGCGAGAGCGCCGCACTAAACCAAATGGGACGTTGTGTATCGTTTGTACAGGGCATGTGGTCTGTGACAGGCCTCCTGACCCCGCACTAAAGCGCATACCGCATTAATCCAAAGCGAACTAAATCGCGAGTGCACTGTTATTGGCAAGTGACCTTCCTAAAGCAAGGCGGCCTTGCGTGCGCGGCGAACCTGCCCCCCCAGGGCCATGGCTGCCTGTGCCGCGCCAGAACAGTCATCATTTGACGAAACATAGCGTTAAGTCTTCTTGCACGTATACGGCACTTTGAAGAAGTACACTTTTTGAAAGTACCCGGTACGTTATATTTAAGTGTGTATACTACGAGTAGTCTGTATAATAATACATATATACCACAGTAGTATAATTAGTAATGGGTCGCGGCGTATAACGTATTTTTTACTTTATACCATATACAGTACGCTGTATATATATATGGTACAAAATACAGCGTATTCATACCTTTGAAGTATGTATTTCTGCGCCCGAAAGCGCGATATACGGCGTATTTGCTGCACAAATACGTCCGTTGGTGACATGTTATACGCCATACTCACATACATTATACGGCATGTCAGGCGGATTTTATACGCTGCGACCCATCGCTGAGGATAAATCACTTCGAAGTCATACTTCAAAAGTATATACTTCATATATATATATATATACCTGAAGTATATATACCGTATATCTACTTTGAAGTATTTACATATGTACCCTGACCCGTCAGTATATACTTCATACAAATACACATACCTGAAGTATATATATATATACTTTGAAGTATGTACCCTGGCCCGTCAGTATATACTATATACTTCATATATATATATATATATATATATATATATACCTGAAGTATATATATATACTTTGAAGTACTACTAGTATGTGGGGGGAGAGCGGGCGCTTTAGCAGCGGTGGCTTCAGCAGGAGCGGCGGCGGAGGCAGCAGCTTCGTCAGCGACTTCAGCAGCAGCTCGTTCAGCGGTAGCGCGTACATGCTTGTGTATGACAGCTGCGTTCATGTGGCCTCCTTCCCTGCTGGTGGAGGGGCGCCCTTTTAGCGCTGCGGGCGCTTGAGGGCTTTGTAGTAGGTTGTACATAGCATGCATGGCGCGTCGTGACATGGCCACCCATCGTTCATAGCAGACCCAACCTCTCCAGGTGTCTTCCCACACAACACCCTGCGGCGTTTGCACGCCCACAAGTGCAAATAAATAAAACTACTAGTAGAAGTATCATTCATGTATGTACAGGTATCTAAAAGCCAGAAACGCGTGTTGTGCCAACCCCACTGTACAGCTTACAGCACTACACATGTAGCCCCTTCACAGTGCGCGCAGTGCAAGAGCCTCTGCGAGACCTGAACTACCAGTAGTTAACTGCGTGTGTGTCATGTGGCTGCTGCTGCTAGTTGAATGGTGTGGGGCAGTCGGCGGCACGTCTGGCACTGCAGCCGCCGCTGCTGCTGCCTCTGTCACAGACGCCTGAGGATCACCGCAGCCACTGCACAGTGACAACGTCTGGTAATCCCGCCGCTACTGCTGCCACTGCCTCGCCCCACCGCTGAGGGCCACGCTTGCGCGCGATACCGGACAGCCCATGTGTGCACGGCGCGCGTGTTCGACGACGTCAACATCATTTCAACAAGACTGACCAACAACTGAGCACTTGAGCGCAACAGTTCCAAATCAGCTGAGATGCAGCTTCACCGCCGAGCCCTCTCGTCGCAAGCGGCCGCGGGGGGCAACACTGCTGCAGGCAGACGCAGGCATTTCTGCCTCGCAATCGCCGTGCGCAGTACCGTACCGCGCGTGCGTGTGTGGCGGGGGCGCGCGCGCGCGCGCGCCCCCGCCACACAAGCTTGGGTGCACTTTTTGCTGGATGCGTCAGACGTACACTTTGGCGAACACACAGTCGGTGCACGTGCGTATGTATACGCTTATGGGTGCGCGCGCAGCTTACTTGGTCCAGTCCGTGCGTGCTTGTTGCGGCCCCGGGATGCGAAGCCCACGATATCGCAGGCGACACGGGCGAGATGGGGGGGGTGCGGCCTGCCATGCTCCACCAGGGCTGGTCGCGTGTGTGGGTGCTTTGCGCCCCTCTTCTCTGACGCTTCACTCAGTCTCGCTGCTGCGCGCGCTGTGCTGCCCTGAGCCGCCACCGGCGTCGTCGCCAAAACACGCGACTGCTGAGAGGGGCAAACAGCATCTGCCGTCGACAGAACTGCTGGCCCGCCGGGCTGGTGCAGTGGACGGTGCTACACAGGGCAGCCCGGTATGGTGCACTCTAGATCGAGCTAGATATTACCACGTGGGTCGCGCCGCATTCTGCGTTTCACTGAGCTGCGGTTGCTGACACTTCAAATGTGTTTTTCGCGCTTTTTTGGTTTGTACGTTACGGTGTAACTGTAAAGTTGCTCCGGGGTGAAGGTGTGCAACACAACCGCAGGCAAGCTGTGCGTCGGGTGGTGGCTAGGTGACTGCCCCGCAGAAGGCTCCACCAGCAAAATTTGCTGTGGCGATGATGCCCTGGACACCAAGGTGGCGCCACCAAAGGTTCCATTCTTCTTGAAGTGTATTAAACCACCCGCGGGTGTATGTGTGAGTTCCAACCAACTGCGCAGCTGCAGCTTCGCGAGAGCCAGGCACTGCGCATTGTTACCATTTTGTTCGTACGCGCGGCGCGGGGGGTGTCTCTCATTGCATGCAGCGGTGCCGCCGTTTGGTTTCGCTACCTGCCTGCAGAAAAACGCACTTGGGGTTTTGCCTCAAGTTGAACCGGGTCCCGGGGCCCCGCCCCTGAGCTGGTTTTGCTCAAGCCAGCAGCAGCAGCAGCGCTACAGCGCGCGCAGCTAAGCGGCAGGCTTCAGGAGGCGGCTGCGCCGGTGCCGCCCCCTGCGTGTGGCAGTGCACAAGCGCTTGCAAGCGCCACGCCGCACCTGGCAACAGGCGGCGCAGGTGGTGAAGGGGCTGCGTGAGGGAGGAGTACCAGCAGTGCCGGCATGCCAGCCCCCCTCCACCAAGAACACACTGCGTGAGCAAGCTTGAGCGGCCTTGCCTTCTCTCTGTCTCGACTATCAGGTGGGAAGTCTGGTTGCGCAGCAACTCACGTGTGTATTACGAAGGCGTGGTGGAGCATTTGCGGCGCGGGGTTTGAGGCAGCAGCAACGGCAGCGGAAACGTGAGCGACGGTTACTCGCACACCCGGCAGGCCGGACTGGAGGTGGCAGCGATGCCGCGCCCACCGAGCCGAGTTCAGCGTCCGGCCGGCAAGTGGCCGACAACTCCACGTAGGCAGACGTGTTGTGTGATCTTGCTTCATTGTTAAACCCAAGGAGTGCAGAGCGTTCATGGCGGCACATTGGCAAGCCCTGCCACCGTCAGTGCGTGGCACAAAGCACTGCCTCAGGCGCGCTAGTAGTCATCAACCAGTGCATTTGCCACCGCTATAGCGCAGTATACCATGCCATATACTTCAAGTAAAAGTATATACTGTACATATATGTATATGGTACCACTACTATTGTTTTCCCAAGGAGTCCCAATATTCTGGGTCTTTTGACCAGAATTGCTTTAACCTTGTCATTTGGCAGTCGGGACCTTTGGTTGCCAGGAAGACCAGGGTGAGCGCATGTTGGGTGCGGTCACGGAGGGGTGGGCTGGCAGGCACGCGAGCCAGAAGGGGCCCTCCCCCTCTGGCCTCAAGTGTGGTGCATTCTCGCACATTCGCGCGACATTGTCGACTGCACTCCATATGGCGCTGTCTCAGCACGCGCTTAATTACCATGGTACATGAAAGCGCCAGGGGTTTTGGGGGTGGGTGCTGGCGTTTGGGGGGAGGGGGGGGGGCACGGCCTTGCATGGTGCCCTGGCGGACGAGTTGCCTGCCCTGGCACGCCGGGTTCTAGCCTTGCGGCGGCTCAGGCGCAGTGCGCACAGCTGCCGTGCCGCGCGGGAGCGGTGGAGGGTTGGGCTGAAGTGGAGGCGCGCTGCTGAGCACAAAGCAGCAGACGCACGTTGAACATGTGGTGGCGTCGATGATCATATGAGCGAGCAACTGCTGAGCACGCGGCAGCATCGCTCGCACGTGGCAGCCAAATCATACCATTTCGGAAGGCGCAAGCACCTGCCATGGCAGCAGCCTGACCTCAATTTTAGACATGCAAACACAAACGTGCCGTGTAGCTTATGGTGCTAGTTGCCTCACGCGTCCCACCTTCTGTGCGGCACCTGTGGTGCTTCTGATGCTGCTGCAATCACCAACGGTGGCCTGGGATTGGGGGAACAGCATCCACGTAGGAGTGCGGTGCTGGAGCCTCCAGCCGTTCAACTTTTTGTAGACCAGGCCCAACAGTGTGCGCACGCCCTGCTGAGCACAAAGCAAAGTGGCAGCGCTGCACAGTCACTGTGCACATGAAGTGCCTGCACAACGCACAAGCTGCATGGCACACCCGGCGGTGTGTGCGGCACGATGGTACCGACACGCACCATGCCGTGCGCTATCTTGTGTGGCAACAGTGCCATCAGGCTCAGCGGGGCAACCACGCCTGCCAGTGCCAGTGGCAGGCTCCACCCATGCTGCGTGCGCGCCCCCGTGCGCAGCGGCATCGGCAGCAGAGGCATATGCAAAGCCATGCATAGCCGAGAAATCACCATATGGCAAGTTCGGGGGACATTGCACCTGGGGCTGGCACAGAGCACTGTGGTGCCACAGTGTTTAACAGTTCACAGCCTTTCCTGTGGCAGTCACCGTGTGTGTGCCGCCCTGGTGCCTACTGGTTCTGTGGGTTGTGCAACCTGCTCAAACTTACAAGCTTTACAGGCCATCTTCTGGTGCCCCTGATGTCCCGCCCGGGGGGCCATGCCTCACAATTAGAAGCTGCACGTCAAACTATTGCTAGACATCTTCAACGTCAAGGCCGAAGCTCCAATTGCCCAAATTTTAGACAAAATAACAAGAGCTGGGTTCCTTCGAAAAAAGGACGGTAAGATCAAACCGAGGCTCAATTGGCAGAAGGGGGTTGAAGGTGGCGCGCTGAGCGCTGAGCACGCACACGCGCTAGCGCTAGGAGAGTTGTGTGCTGGCTGAGCAGGGAGTTGTTGCAACCAGCGAACACAGACACTCACACACCCAAACACCCAAACACCCCCACACATCAGCAGCGGAGGCAGCAGCGGCGGCAGCGGTGGCGGCAGCAAGCGCTAGGGGCGCACCGTCAGCATACCAACCAGCAGCCGCACCAACAAAGTCTGGTGTTTGTGTGTGTGTGACCACAGCTTTGCCGTGTGTGAAGGCAAGGCGCGATGCGGCTGACGCTGGAGGAAGCTTACACGGTGCTGGAGGTTGAGCAAGGGGCGAGCGAGGAGGACGTGAAGAGAGCTTACAGGCAGCTGGCGCTGAGGTGCCACCCCGACAAATGCCCTGACGACCCCACTGCCAAGGTGAGCTGTTGTGAGTGTTCGCACCCAGAAGCGTTTTCAAAAAACTAGCTTTGAGAGGCCGAGTCCAGAGGAAGTGTAAAAGTGTATGGGATCTGTGTGCGAAAGTGGCACTAGCATGCCAGCCCGGAGACCGCCGCCACGCAGCCAGCAGCAGCAGCCACTCACAGTCGTCCACTCACAGTCGTGGACAGTACTTGCTTGCGGCTGCTCAGCAGCAGCTATGCAGAGAGTGGCGCACGGGGCACGGCCGGCACATGGCAGCGCCCGCATGTGCATCTGCCACCGTGGTGGCTTCATTAGCGCGTGCGTGTACCATGGGCGCGTGACACGCTCCAAGCGCCCTAGGCTGTTATCGGCCAAAATTGCCACGCCCGCGCCACTGAACTGCGACACGCGGGCACCTCTTAGCCAGGGCAGTCATTGGAACAGTTTGCTGGGCGCTGGCGGTGACGGGTGCACCTGCTGTGCCTGCAAGGCCACAAGTCTCGAGCGGTACTGTACTAGCAACCGGCAACAGCGGCAACTGCGGCGGGCAGTGCTGTCGGTGTGCACATGGGCGCCGTAGGCAGTTGCCCGGGGCGGTAACTTGCATGATTCAATGGATCCCTCTCAAAGTAGCCTGCCCTCCACAATGCTTTGCGTTTTCAGCGCCAGAGAATGCTCTGGTACATCCTTTATGTAGCTGTCTATACCAAGTACTTCAGTAGTTGTCGTTGTTTGAGTGGCTCCCAACATTACCTTGGCCCCTCCATTTATTTGTCCGAGCTAAAATTTCCACCGGAGTGCATACGAAGGCCCATGCCTAAAATGGTATTGATGTTGGAAGTTTTCACTGTGTGTGCGCCAAAGTACGTGAAAAGTCTACGGCAAGTGGTGCAGGGATCCATGCTGGAAATTTTCTAATGTGCACACTCAGCTTTGAAGTGTACCAGAACTGGTAAATCATGTACTCACCGCTTGGCAAGTATCACTTGAGTCTGTACGAGTTTGCACTGTGGGCCTCGGTGCTTGTCCCCCCATTTCCGCTGTGGACAATATAGTGCCACCTCTGGACTACCGTGCTGCAATTGCGGTGTGCAAAACCTCACAATTTATCCCACTCAAGTGTGATTTCGAACTCTTAAGCTGGAGCCCTCTGGGAGTGTGCCCCAAAAAGCCGCTGTACAAGAGCTAGTTTCACCTATTTTCACTTGTGGGCATGCAACCACCCAGGTGCAAAGGATGCCGGCATGTGCATACTTCGAAGTATATAGCTACACACCTGCCCCAAGCTGCAGCTGACCTACATATTTGACACTGCACGTGTGCCACATTGAAGCTACCAAAAAGTATGTTTCCCCCAGTGGTGCGCTACACACGCAGTGTGCTGCTTGGATAAATACAGTGCACTGGCGATATAGTGTGTTTTGTTGATATAGTGTGGTATGCGATCTTGTGCGAGGTCCAGCGGCCTGTCGCAGCCCACATAATACTATACAAAGTGATATACAATGCCCTTTTCCATATAGTGCGGGTCTCGATAAAGTGCGGGGTCAGGGGCTGTGACACTACCCCGCACTGTATAGCGAGTGCACTGTACTTCCCTCATGTGCGTGCGGCTTTGCAGACGCGCACTGAATTCTTGGCAGCAGCTTCCTGTTGGTACAGCTGGGTCACTGACTTTCAGCTACCCTGTCTACGCCAGCACGCCAGCAGACAGCAACAAGGACACTAATAGTACACAGCAGCAACGACTTTACGATCTATTTTTACTTTCATACGGCGTCTGATAGAGGCGTTGTGGCGGCGGCAGCTGTACTCGCCGCCTGGTCACACTCACGCACATACTGTATACATCTACTGCATTTTTTTGTATGCACTTGTGGGCGTGCAAGAGCCCATGCTCTTCATGCCAGCCCGCTTGCGGCCATGGCACACACGGCCGGCAGTTATGCACACTTGTGGGCGTGCAAGAGCCCATGCCATGCATGCCAGCTCATGGCACATGCCCGGCAGTGTACGCACACGAATGCACAAAAATCTCTGGACAAAAAATATAATGAATTACTGTACTGTAGTAGTTTTAGGTGGAGTATACTGTAGTACATAATAGTTCGAGGTGAAGTACTATAGTAGTATATGTACAGTACTTTGTACGGGTTCTACTTTCATGTATTTTTTTGTGCTTGCGGACGTGCAAGAGCCCATGTCGTGCATGCCACTTGGGCAGTAGACGATACATGTATACTTCAACAACGATGTATAACTTCAAGTACAGCACACCCCACAGCCTTCGGCCTGGCGCTTTTGCCCCAGAAACGGCAGTACCTGGGCCTGGCAACCTTTTAGGTATCTTTCACAAGTACGAGCGAGCGCACTTGCATGCTGAGCGCGTGACTGCCCCTGCCCCCCTGTGTGGAATCGGGCGTCCCGCCACCGCCACAGGAGCGCTTCCAGCGCGTGAGCGCCGCCTACTACCGCATCTCCAACCCCGAGGAGTTTGCCGAGGAGGACAGCGGCAGCGACGACGACGGCTACGGCGGTTTCGGCGGTTTCAGCGGCTTCGGCGGCGGCGGCGGCGGCTGCCACCACGGCCACGGCCACGGCGGCGGCCGCCGCCACAGCGGCTTTTATGACTGGGCCGGCATGTATGAGGACATGTTTGGAGGCTTTGGGGGCGGCGGCGGCGGCATTTTTGTGCACAGTGGCGGGTCGGTTTTCTATATGTCGCGACCGCCGGGCCATGGCCCGTATGGGGCGGACGGGTGTGGGTTGAGCGCGGAGGAGCTGCGGCGGCACGAGGAGGAGCGGTGAGCGCCGCGCACACACGTGTATCATGTTGTATTTAGACTATGATTGCGTGTGTGTGTTTTGCGGTACGTGCATAGTCACAGTCAATGCACTTCATACTTCAACAGTGTACAGTTACGTTGTGTACATTTGTTCACGTAGAGTAACAGGGGCGGTGAGCGCCACGCACGCGTGTATGATATTGTACTTAACTGTGATTATGTGTGTGTGTGGTACGTACGTACACGCATGGTTGCGATTGATGCACTTTACACTTCTGAGGTACTTCAACAGTGTACAGTCAGGTTGTGTACATTTGCTCCAAAGTAGTACTGCTGTAGCCATGTGGCAGAAACCAAAAAGGTTGCTAAGCCCAGATACTGGTGTGGCTGGGGCAAAATAATGCCAGGCCGCAGCCTGTGGGGTGGTTTGCCCACCTGGCTGAAGACCAGACAGCCGCCACGCCTTTTGTGTTGCGTACATGCATATTTGCAATCAGTGCACTGAATACTGCGACAGCGTACAGAGTTTTGTACGTGGGAGCAGGTCCCCGCGGCTATGGGGCTGTGATGTACTGAGTAGTAATGGGTCACGGCGTGCAATGTATTGTGTACGTTATACAGTACGGCGTAAACTTTACGCTCAAAATTGCGATATATGGCGTGTTTGCCCTATAAATATATTTTTCTATATATGTAGTGAGCCGTATTTACATCCGTTGTACGGTGTATGATGCAAAAGCTTATACGCTGTGACCCATCACTACACCGCAGGTACATCAGAGCGCACTGAACTTTTTTTTTGCGAGCGCACCGCACACCGCTCTCTGCCGTCGCAGGCAGGAGGGTTGGCGTCAGCGCGAGGCCGTGCAGCAGCGCCTGAGGCAACGCCAGCACATGTTCACTGCACTGTACTACGTAGTACCGGGTATTATGTTGCCGGCAATAAGTGATCCATGACTGCTCATACCCCTATGTCTAGGCCAGTGACTACTCATACCCCAATACCTACGGCACTGCGCTCTGCCACCGCACCCCCGCACCTTAGCCAGCCCCGCACTAAATCAAACAGCGATTGATACACTACGTCCAGTGCACTGGCGATTTAGTTCGCTTTCATTTAGTGCGCTATGTGGTTTAGTGCGGGTGCAGAGACATGTCACTGACCACATGGTTCTATATAAACGATACACAGCGCTGTAATTGATTTAGTGCGGGTCTTGCTTCAATGCGGCGTGCTAGGGGGGTGACACTTTCCCGCACTTAATTGCAAGTGCACTGTACCAGCAACCCCGCACTTACGCGCACGCCGCAGGTAAATAAGAGCCCACTAAATTCAAATCCGCGAGCGCTCCTCACACCGCTCTCTCTCTTGCCGCCACAGGCAGGAGGAGTGGCGGCAGCGCGAGGCCGCGAACCAGCGCTTCCGGGAGAGGCAGGAGGCGGAGCGGCGGCGGCGCGAGCACCTCAAGGATGTGGCGCTGGAGGCACGTGTGCGGGAGGCGGTCGCACACCCGGACGCTACGGAGCTGGATGCGGTGTTGGTGCTGCTGGGGCGGAGACCTCACCTCACGGAGCTGCACAAGGCGGCGAGCGCGGCGCGCCGACGGCTGACGGCGCAGCGGGAGGTGGGCTACGTTACACGCCGCATAATGTATGTAATGTGGCGTAAACGTATTTACCTCAGAAGTATGTGAATGTATTGGTGCTGCTGGGGCGGAAGCCGCACCTCACGGAGCTGCACAAGGCCGCCGCGAGCGCGGCGCGCCGACGGCTGGCGGCGCAGCGGGAGGTGGGCTATGTTATACGCCGTATAACGTACTTATGAAGTACTTCCTCCGGCCCACCCAATAATAGGTCGGTGTACATATTAGTTTACAGCGGCTTACGATGAGCTCGGTTGC
>JAULBY010034870.1:0-14752 GCA_032358315.1 Ophiocytium majus | reverse complement strand
TGGCGACGGCGGCGGCGGCAGGCGGCGGCGCGCAGGCGGCGGGGGTGGCGGCGGCAGAGCGGGCGCACCTGCACTGCGCCATTGCGTGCGGCGCCATGCTGCAGGTGGGGTGCCGCGCTCGCCCCTGGTTGAGTGTGTGTGGGGGGGTCTTGTTCCATGCAGTACTGTGGCAGCGTTTTCCTGAAGTGAAGGGTTGGTTGACGGCAAGGCTGCGCTGAACTGAAGACCCGCGCTGGAGACAAATAGCGCACTTTTGACACTAAAAAACAGTGATGGTAGCACAGAGTACTTGAGTAGTATTTTGTATGGTGACCATGTTGTGTGTGATGGGCTTGTGAGCTGCGCGCTTGCACGTAAAGCCGCCCGCGGTCGCGCGTGCATTCGCACATGGAAGTTGAAAAGCGCTGCTGAAACGTAGAGGGGTGCTAATAACCGCTCGCGCTGCATATACATGCATGGGGTTGCCTAAATTGTGAATGCTGGGCACTATGGCCAACGGTAATTGTATATCATGTTCGCTGCACATTTTTAAAGTTGACGCAATAGTTATTTATTTATACATATATACTTCGTAGTATACGGTGACATTGCGTACGATTCACAGAGTGATTATGACAAGAATACCATTTGGCAGCCCTATACATGCGATTCTGCTTGCGCCCGGATTGTGCATGTGTTCTAGGTGGGGGGGGTGGCCATGTGGCGTGCGGGGGACCTGTGCATATCATCTATCTGTACAGCATTTAATGTATCTATAGAGCATTCAATGTGTACTGTAAAAAAGCACCAGAGAAGAGGGGATGGTCATGGGTACCTCAGAAACCGTGATAAACACTTGAAATTGAAGTTTGAAGTTTAGCATAAAAGGCACAGGAAGTTTACAGAGTGTGCGTGTGAGCACACGGGTCTGTGCCTTCGCACAGCGCTGTGGTGCAAGGACCACATGTAGGGCCACCCTGCTAGTACCTTGAGCGTGCAGCCAAGCCAGACGGCGCTTGCCACCTGGGGGCAGTGTGTACAGCAGGGCCGTTCAGGGCACCCACACTTGGCCACATACTTCCGAAGGACAAGCATTACTATCTGTTACTGATACTTCACCATATTTCATATTTCAAGTAGTATGATACACATATATGAGAAGTCATGTCTTTAAGGTAGGAACAAAGGAGTCTAGGTCTCCCAGCCGGTAGGGGCAGGGCCGTCACCCCAGGGTGCACCCATGCAAGGGGCGAACATGGCAAAGACAGCGCCTACCCAGGGCAGCAAGGCTTGCACACAGAGTCCATCGTAGAGCTGCAATGCGCTCAAGAGATGGTTGGCGCAGGTAGCACGGGTTGGGATGAACTTGCGTATGAGTAGTGATGGGTCACGGCGTAAATCGCAATTAAAATATCTAATGCAAAATACGGTGTTTTTCTACGTACGTACTTCTGCGCCCGAAAGCTGCGATGTATGGTGTATTTGCGTACAATACACTGATCTGTTCACGTTATGCGCCATACTCACATACGTTATACGGTGTATAATGCACAGTTTATAAATACTTGAAGTACGCTGTGACCCATCATTACTTGTGAGTCCAGACCCCCAAGTCCTGCAGTTTGAGCGACATAGGGGACCAGGTTAAAGGCAGTTGATAGTGTTTGCTGTGAGGTTACAGTACCTTCGGGCAAAGGTGTAGGCGCGCCGTTCAGGCCCAGGGGAGCATTCCCTATACGTGAAGTACATGCAGCTTACATCATACTTGAAGTAAGTGTCTAGTTGTGACCAGCAGTGCCAATCACTGTGGGAAATGGGTTATACATGGCTGGTGCATTCATCAGTATGTGCATCGCCTCTTGAAGTTGCCGATGTCAAAGTACCAAACTTCAACTTGTTATTGAAGTTATGTCAGTCTCGAGCCCGTGCAGCTGTAGCGCACGCTTATGCGCGTGGGTTTGCTGAGCGGCCGGCCACCCTCCAACTTCAAGCAGCATTTTCATCAGTTGCAGTTGAGACATTTACCGGTACATGAGAGGTAGTTCGCACCAGCCAGATGTACATGACATGTCATAGTCTCACCGTGAATACACTTGAAGCTCTGACGCTGCGTAATTTCAAGTGCATACATTATTGAAGATTTTTGCGGGGGGCAGGGGGGACGCAGCTCGCCCCTTGTGGAGTCGCATGTGCAACGTGCAACACTTCCACTTGAAATTGCAAAAAATTGAAGGTAATGTTTTCTGAGCTGACTGAACTTCAAGTACCAAACTGATGGCACAAATGCCGCCGTCCCTGCCACCGCCTGCGTTGCCGTTGCGGGAGACAGGGGGGGCGCAGCTCGCCTCTGGTGGAGCCGCATGTGCAGCATGAAACACTTGAAGTTAAAATTTTCAACTCTGCAGCTAAGCATGTTTCAAGTACCAAACTGATGGTTCAAATGCCCTCCTGCTGTCTCCGCCACCGCCTGCGTTGCTGTTGCGGGAGGCAGGGGGGACGCAGCTCGCCTCTGGTGGAGCCGCACGTGCAGCGTGCCAGGGACGCTCTGCTGGAGTGCGGCGATGACGCTGCGGCGCCTGTGCTGCGGGCGTACCTGCTCGCGGCCTATCTGCATGTTGCGCTGGAGGACTTTTCACGGTGCGTTCTCAGTGGTTTGCTACCATCCTATTGCTTAATAATGTTGGAAAGATTGCACGTTTTTTTATAGCACACTTGGAATAATATGGTGCCAATAGGCGATGACGCGGCGGCGCACCTGCTCGCGCCGTACCTGCATGTGGCGTCGGAGGACTTCTCGCGGTGCGTGCGTCTGCTGCTACCAGGCGCCACCTCATTTTGCTGTTATCCTCAATAACACTTCGAAGTATTAGAACGCTCAAAGTATGTGGATAGTACCTTACTCCAGAGGTATACCATAGTATGCAGTAACCTGGCGCCTTTAGGCGGCGCCGCGGCGCCTGTGCTGCGGGCGTACCTGCTCGCGGCCTACCTGCATGTGGCGCTAGAGCGTCCGCTGCGCCATATCATGACCAGGTAGGTTACACTACCTTAATTCAAGTACTTCAAGAAGTAATTAGGTAGTACTTTGGGCCACAGTGGCATGGACGCTGTGCTGCAGCATGCAGGCATAGACAAATCCTAACATGCACCCGTGCCGCCGCCGCCGAACTTGGGCGGTGACCTCTCCCCCTTGGCGCGTTGCGTATATACATGATCTACATGTATATAGTTCTGAAGTCTATACTTCGAAGTATATACCGGTATCAGAAGTATATGAAGGCGCTTCCTGGTTGCCGTACTTCTTGTTGTTCACGGGGCATAACGAGAGTGTGTACATGGGCCCAGCATGGCTGCCCCACCGCTTCGCACCACGCCGCCGCACGCTGTGACACTGTGTAACTGCCAGATAACTGCTGCATGTGCTGAACGGCGCGTAACCGCCGAAACTGTAACTGTAAATGCAGGCTCTACCTGTACTTCACGCGGGCGCAGAATGTGGCGCAGGCCATCATGGCCGCGCGCGCGGTGGCCATTGCCCTGCACATCTCAACGACGCGTAACTGCTGTAACCGCCCAGCTTAACGGCGCGTAACTGCCAAACTGCCCTGTAACTGTAACTGCAGGTTCTATCTGTACTTCACGCGGGCGCAGAATGTGGCGCAGGCCATCATGGCCGCACGCGCGGTGGCCATTGCTCGGCAGGGGCAGGGGGCGGACGGGCGCGCGGCGGCGGGCGCGGAACGGCTGCCGCCGGCGGTGGACCTGGATTCGTGGGTGAGCAGCGGCGGCGGCACCACGATATCAGTCATCCTTTTATGAGAGTTTAACACCTACTTCAGAAGTACCTTTTAAGTTAGAATCGTGGTAATTGGTTACACATGCTTGTGATCTTGACTGTATTTATTTGTCTATTGTATGAAAGCGGATTTGTGGGTGAGCAGCGGTGGCGGCGACACGATATCTGTCATCCTTTTATTAGAGTTTACTACTTCGAAGCATTCAAGTTTGAATGGTCACAAGTCTCTGTGATCCCCTCCTGTTTGTACCGGTTTGTTTTTATGGTTGCGGACTCGTGGGTGAGCAGCGGCGGCGGCGCCACGGTGCCTGCCATTCTTGTCTATCATTCTTTTTTTATCTTTTCAAACATTTTATCATCTGTGAGAGCTCAACATGTACCTTGGTTGTGGTTACTGGTTGCGAACTCTTGTAATCTTACCTTTCTTTTTCTGGTTTGCTTTTATGAACGCGGATTGGTGGTTGAGCAGCGGCGGCGGCGCCACAATGTCTATCATTCTTTTATGAGAGTTGTTCGAATGGTTACTTATCTCTATGTTCCCTCCTCTTGTGACTGCGTTATTTTTATCGTCGAACAAAAAATTAAACTGAAAACGTTACGCAAAAAAGGAACAGTCGTCAAAGCGTCATCGGTCAACTGTTGTTGGTTTCGTTGATGTGTGGGAAGCAGCAGCGGCCGTGCAGCAGCGTGTGAATCTCCAACGCCAAATGTCGGTGCACTCTGCGCTTAAGCACAACAACACCTTTCTAGCCTCTCGAGACATTTACTAAAACCGGCGCTCGCTTCCGGGTCCGCGTGCCCGCGTGGCCTGTGCCCCCCTTCTGGAGCGGTTATGACGGCCACATGCAGTGCATGGAAGCGGAACGGGACACCACGCCAAAGGCTGAGCAGTTTTTGCGCATGCGACAGACACAGTGCGCGGGCAGCACCCATCACTTGCTGTGGAACAGCAGTGGCGGTGCTGCACGCGCATGCCGGCTGGGTCTGGGACACTGGTCGGGGACGATGGGGCCTTGTCGTGTGTGTTTGCGTGTGCTGCCTGCGTGCTCAGCAGTGGGCCAAAGTATTTACATAGTGTCTCTGTGTGTAGTTACATTCATTTGCACTTGTGGGGCATGCAAGAGCACATGCCATGCGACGCCAGCACGCTTGTGGCGATGGCACAAGCCCGGCAGCGTATGCACATGACGCACAAACTTATCCGAACAAAAAAGCGCAAGCAGTTGCTACAGTAGTGCTATATATATGTGGCAAGTCCAAAGGCTTTAGCTGTAGTCTCGGCTATCCCCAAGCCGTTTTGCTGATTTTCCCAATGCCAAACCTCAGTGTGCATCCGTTCTGAGTTTGACGAGGCAGGCGCCCCTTGCCAGTTTCTCGAGACTTGCATGGAAACGCCGCGCGCTTGTGTGCCCGCAAGCCCATGTGGCCTGCCCCCCCCCCTTCTTTTCAAACGTGTGAAGAGTGCGTGGTAGCTGTAAAGCGGCAATGTGCTAGTGCGGAGCACTGGGGAAGGGGGTCAGCAGCTGCCTGTTCCACACGTGTCGCATGGTGGCGCGGGCGTGCAGACCGTCCCTCGGCGAAACTGTCGGCCGCGTAACTGCCACTGACGGTCGGGGTCTCTTTCCCTGGGAGTTTGTGGTGCTGCGGCGCGTGTCTACTAAGTTTGTTTACCACAACAATTGCCTTATCTAACATGCATGTGCACAGACGAGTCGAAGTGCACAAAAGGGCATGCCAAAGTCTCACTCCCATGTCAACTGCGGCGTGTGGCCACACGCTGCCGCACCCAATCCGCGGCTCCACTTCTGACACTTGCAGCTGCTGAGCTCACCCCTTTGCTCGCTGCTGGAAAAAACTGCTGCGTTTTCCCTCTTGCAGAGCTTGTTCCAGGGCCTCAGCGTGTTCCAGCCGCTGGTGGACCGCTTCCTGCACCTGGACACGGGGTCGGAGAAGCGCCTCAACAGGCGCTGGGACGTGCAAATGGTCAAGTGCGTGCCTCACGACTCGCGCGCTGAGAGCCATCGCCCCCGCTACCTTGTAACGTGTCGTTCCAAAGTACTTCAAAGTAGTTGAAGTTCGTGACTGAAACTCGTACTTCAACTTCAGAAATTACATTTACCCCAGGGGTGGCATCCCAAAGTGATGCCCCCCCCCCATTGTTGTGCACTGTCAACTATGTACTACTGTAGTACTTCACATGCTAAGTACATGCTAAGGCGCTGGGGCGTGCAGATGGTCACGTGAGTGCCTCACGACTCGCGTGCCAAGAGCCATCGCCCCGCTGCCTTGCACCAGTTTGTTGCTAAGCAGTCGCCCGGGGATGGAACGTCACTTTTAGGCGCTGGGACGCGCAGATGGCCATCTGGGTGCAGTGTCGCACGACTCGCGTGCTAGGAACCGCTGCCCCGCCTACCTTCCTGCCGTCCAGGTGCCAAGTAAATCGAAGTACTTCTTATTGTATTAGTAGTTGCCCGTGGCTAAAACTTTTACTTCAAAAGTGAAAATGAGATGGGCGCTGGGACGTGCAGATGGTCACGTGGGTGCCTCATGACTCGTGTGCCAACAGCCGCCGCCCCCGCTACCTTGTATCGTCCTGTTGCAGAGTTGTCGCTTGGGGTGAAAATAACACCACTACTACTGAGTTTATTCTGCAGTGAAGTATTATACTAGAAGTGTATAGTGTATATGGTACGTGTTACAAAACGTGGCGTATTTGTACGCCCCCAAAAACGCAATATACCGCGTACGCGCCCTACATGTATTTGTAATCATTTTGGAGTGTTGATGTACTTCGAAGTAAATGCGATATAAAAAGGCCTACTTGCCGTATTCCAAATTTACAAGTGAATGCGTGCAACTGTATACTGAAGTACTCCCCAAGTACTACAGTAGTACTTCTAGGAGAAAAGACAGACGTTTTACGGCGTACGATGCGAAGGTCACACGCTGTGACCCATCACTATGTATACATGCCCACAACTGCAGTATTTCGCTTGCCGCCGCTGCTGCCTGCGCTTTCGCAAAGTTCACACGCTGTGACCCGTCACTGTCTGTACGTGTTCATACGGGGCGGTCACGCCGACGGCTGAGCAGTTTCTGCAAGGGCCACCAGGTGCCCACGCAGCAGCCGTGTCACTTCTGTGGTGATACAGCGGCGCTGCTGCAGGCGCACGGAGGCTGCACGCAGGCCGCGCCATCGCTACCCATGTATACATGCTCACCAATGCGATATTTCGCTTGCCGCCGCCGCTGCCTGCGCTTTCGCTGTCCGCCAGCGATGGGGGGCAGGACGGCGCGCCGCCAGATGCGCCTGCGAACGGCATGGCGACCTACAGCATGTTCATGGCGTGGATACCCGTCATAGCGGGCCTGCGCACCTACCAGGTGGAGGAGGTGCAGGCCACGCTTGAGTCCGATGGGCTCATGGAGACTGCACAGGTGAGCTGCTCACTCCCGCCATGTACCATTATGTAATTGAATAACGTGCTTACTACTGTAGTATTGAATTATTATTACTACAGTGATGTTATTGATGATACTGGCACTTATATATGCCGTGGTACTTTGGAAGCAGAAGTGTATGTCCACCTACCAGGTGGTTTTACCCTCCCTTATAACTGGTGCTCCCTAATTACTTTGCCCCCCGTTATAACTGCCGCACCCTTATTGTTTTACCCCCTCCTTGAGCTGGTTTGGCGCCTTTCTGCTGGCCACTTCTACACCAGTGCAGTCTATTGATGAACCAAAAGAGGCAGTCAAAGTGCGAACACATGTGATGGTAGCAGCAGTGCTCAGCAGTGCGCCATGCTGAGTAGCACCGAAATGGCTACGGCGAAGTGAACGCAGCAGCAGCAGCAGCAACAGGGTAGCTTCTGCAGCAGAAGCCGGGGGCCCCATCATCACAGGGCAGGCCACACCAGAGTTGCTCCCAGGCTCTGGCGCCATTGCCGCCATTGCCGCCCCTACCGCTTCCCCTGCGTGACGCTGGCGGTGGGGGTGCTGACGCAGCTGCTGGTGCAACAGCAGCAGACCCCAGCAGAAGCTGGTGCTTGTGGCGCCAGCGCCATGCGTGGGCGCTCCACCGAACGTGGCGAGGACGCTGCTTGCTTGCCCTTAACGTCGGCGGCTGCCCCGATGACCATATTGGACGAGGCTGCAGCAGCAGCCCTCACTGTCTCTCGTTCGGCTGAACTGAGTGAATTCAGGAGCGTTCTGCAGCCCAGAAACGGCCGCAAAGTGCGCATTTCCACCCAGGTGCAGTGACTGTGCACGTGTTGCCTACACCCCAAAGACAATTTGTAGGCTGTTTCCCTATTACCTTTAACCCCCTCCCCAACGGTTTTAACTGGGCGATCCTAACTGCTTTACCCCGGGGGGCCCAGTTTTTACTGGCGGATCCTATTTTCTTTAGGGGGAAGAACATAGGCACTATACGGTAGTACATTTTTTTCATCACTGTACACTTCAAAGTGCATGCCTACCTGTCAAGCGGACGAGGTGCAGGGCGCGCTCGGGTCATTGAGACTGCATGGTGCAGGTGCATCACACATACCGTCTCATCCCCTACCATACAGTGAAACTGTAGTCGTGAAATAAGGTACACATGCATGCACAGTATACTTCTGAAGTACGATGAAGTATGCCTGCACACCTGTGCGTGTATTCATATCATCACTGCCACCACCGCTGCCGCCGCCGCTGCCGCCGCTCCGACCTGCTACTGCTGCCACTGCGGCTGCCGCCGCCGCTGCCACCTTTGCTGCCTGCTGCTGCTACTACCACTGCCGCCACTGCTGCCTGGTATTGCCGCCACTGCCGCTGCTGCTGCTCCCACTGCCGCCGCTGCTGCCTGCCACTGCTGCCGCCGCCACTGCCGCCGCCGCTGCCGCCACCGCTGCCACCGCCGCTGCCGCTGCCGCCGCTGCTGCCTGCTGCCACCGCCGCCGCTGCCACCGCCGCCGCTGCCACCGCTGCTGCCTGCCAATGCCGCCGCTGCCACCGCCGCCGCTGCCACCGCTGCTGCCTGCTACCGCTGCCTCCGCCGCTGCCGCCACCGCTGCCAACCGTTCTGCAGGCGGAGAGACTCGCGCGGCAGAACGTGGTCGCGTCGGCGCTGGCAGAGCTGGCGGTGCCCGACACGGCCGGCACGGCAGTGCTCGCCAACGTCGCAACGCGCGGCGGCGCGCGCCTGCTGCCCGTGGTCCTCAGCCTGGACCTGCGCCTGGTTCAGGTGGGTGGGTGACAGTTTCGTTTCGGTTTCGGTTTCGTGTCGGTTTCGTTTAGTTTCGTTTCGGCTTCGTGGGGGGACATGTGATCCTGAGGCCTGGACCAGCGCCTGGTTCAGGTTGGTGGGTGACAATTTCGTTTCGGTTTTGTTGCGGTTTCGCGCGCCTGCTGCCCGTGGTCCTGAGCCTGGACCAGCGCCTGGTTCAGGTGGGTGGGTGACGGTTTCGTTTCGGTTTCGTTTCGATTTCTTTGGGGGGGGGGCACGTGGTAATGAGCCTGGACCAGCGCGTGGTCCAGGTGGTGGGTGACAGTTTCGTTTCGGTTTCGTATCGGCGGTGCACGCCTGCTGCCCGTGGTGGTGAGCCTGGACCAGCGGTCAGGTGGGTGGGTGACAGTTTCGTTTCGGTTTCGCTTCTGTTTCGTTTCGGTTTCGCGCGCCTGCTGCCCGTGGTCCTGAGCCTGGACCAACGCCTGGTTCAGGTGGCTGGGTATGGGTGGCAGTTTCATTTCGGTTTCGTTTCGGTTTCGTTGGGGGGGGGCACGTGGTCCTGAGCCTGGACCGGCGCGTGGTTCAGGTGCCAGCGCGTGGTCCAGGTGGATGGGTGACAGTTTCGTTGTTTCGGTTTCGTTTCGGTTTTGTGTGGGGCAATGTGGTCATGAGCCTGGAACCAGTGCGTGTTATACAGGTGGGTGGGTGACAGTTTCGTTTGGTTTCGTAGGGGGGGGGGGGTGGTCCTGAGGCCTGGACCAGCCTGTGTGGGTGACAGTTTCGTTTCGTTTTTGCTTCAGTTCCGTGTGTGCGCCATTTCCGCGGCACACTCTGAGTGCCCGCATGAACGGCTGTGACGGACCGTCCGAAGGCACCTTTATTCATGTACCTCATATACTTCAAAGTACCGGTGTGTACTTCGAAATACATTATTATTGACATCAAAGTGCCATGTGACATCATAAACACAGTGTCTTTCACTGACATTGCCCCCCCCCCCCGCGCCGCCCACCGCAGGTCATGCTCATGATTGGCTGCGACGACCCATCGGAAGCCACCTTTGCGGCAGCGCAAGACGCGGGCGTGCGCGTGCAGCGTGTCGTTGACCGCCTACTGGCGTACCTCGCCCCCTCAGGGCTAGACGCGCCCGTTGTGGGGCACCTGGTGCTGTCCATAATGAGCACGTTTTTGAGGCTGCTGGGGGGGCACGAGCAGGCGGCCGTGGACATGCTGCTCGCGCTGGTTCACATGCTGGCGCAGGCGCCCGGCATGGCAAACTACCCGGCGTGGCGCCACAGCTACCACTGGTAAGGCTCGGCCGGCATGGTTTCCATGTGTATTCCTAGTGGTATTAGCCATTTATGTGTGTGTACTACATACTTCTTGAAGTACTACAGTGTAGTAGTACATCTCCATAAACAGAAGGATTTTGAAGTATCAGCAGGCGGCGGTGGACATGCTGCTCGCGCTCGTCCACATGCTGGCGCAGGCGCCGGGCATGGCAAACTACCCGGCGTGGCGCCACAGCTACCACTGGTGAGTGGCGATGGGCCCACGGCGTGTAGACTTTGCAGCATACGCCGTATAATGTAATGTAAATATGGCGTGTGCAGGCATGGTAACTACCCGGCGTGGCGCCACAGCTACTACTGGTGAGGCGCGCGGCCGGTGTGGTTTTCATGTGTGTTACCCATCCATGTTTGTGTACTACATACTACAGCGTAGTACCGACTTTGTACTATGCCCAAGTACTTGTGTACATCAGCTTCAACTAACCCCTGCGCCTGCTTCTGCTGAGCACAGGCTGTCGGCGCTCCTGCTCAGCGCTGGGCTGCGCGAGGACTACGAGCGCCTGCGCAAAATGTACAATGCGCTAGGGCTCAACGGCGGGCGCGACATGCTACCCTCCGAAGAGGCGGACATGGAGGACATGTGTCACTGCAAGTGAGTTTCATTCTTCCCTTCTTCAAGTAATTGCCAGAACAAGTGTGCTGAAGCTCAAGTACTAGTCTTTTCCCCTTTCCTTTCAAGTATTTTCCGGAGCAAATCTGCTAAGCCCGGCTTGGCCACACCTCTACCTGTGCCACAGCAAGTGATTTTTTGTTATTGTGAACATCCAGTGATGGGTCACAGCGTATAAAATTTGCATTATACGCCGCATGAGGTCTGAAATTACCGCGTATGATGTAGAGATGAGTGTTTTTATTTGCGCCGTACATGCGCGTCTTGTGGGCGTACAAATACGTGGAGGTACGTCCAATTTTGGACGTGGCCGGCCTATGCCACTGCAAGTGAGTGTTTGTTTTTCTTGGACTAATTTCCGGAGCAAGCGTGCTCAGCCAGGCTCAGCGCCAACTGTACCTGCGCCACTGCAAGTGACTTCTTTGATGATAAAACAGTGCACTCGCGAAGAGTGCGGGGTGGTGTCACCCCCCTAGCACCCCGCACTAGAGCAAGACCCGCACTAAGTCAACAGGGCTCTGTATGCTGTTCATCCAGATGCATGTGGTCTGTGACAGGCCTCCGTACCCCGCACTAACACGCACACCACACCAAACAAAAACGCACTAAAATCGCGAGCGCACTGTACCTGCACGGCCAACACCCGCTCGGCCACTCTTTGCCATCTCACCACACACACGCGCCCTTGAAAACCCCGCCGCCGCGCAGGCACTTCCGCTGCGTCGCGGTCCACCGCGTCGTCGCCCACCACGTCACCTCCGGCCGCGCCCGCCTCTTTGTCAACTACACACACCTGTCAAACGGCGCGGCCGCAGGCGCTGCCGCCGCCGCCACCCGCGCCAACTCCACCACCGGCCTCTTTCTAAAGCCCGTCTGCGCCAGCGGCCCCCCGCCGGCCCGCGCCCCCGCAAACCCACCGGGCGATGCACGCAAAAGCGCACCACCGGCAGCCGTTGCCGCATCCGCAGCGCGAGTGCCGGAGTTGACTGAGCCTGCGTTGCCGTGGGGAGGCGCAGCGGCGGCTGCAGCGGCGGCGGCGGCGGGCTCTGGTGGTGGCGCTGCGGATGTGGAAGCGTCGCCGCCGCTGCCAAAGTTGGTGGGGGAGGGGGCGGCGGCGGCGGCGGCGGCGGCGGCGGCGGCGGAGGCGCAGCAGCAGGAGCAGCCTGGGGAAGCGTCGGCGTGGGATGGGGCTCAGCAGCGGCAGCAGCAGCAGCAGCTACAGGTGCATCACGCGGCGTGGCAGCAGCAGTGGCCGCCGCAGCAGCCGCCGCACATGCTGCCGGCATGGGGGTCGCACCCGCACCTGCAGGCGCTTCAGCAGGCGCACGAGCACCACCACTACCAGCAGCAGCAGGCGGCGCTGGAGCAGCACTGGCAGCTGCAGGCCCACCAGCACCGCTGGCGGCAGCAGCAGCAGCAGCAGCCGTGGCCGCAGCACTTGAACGAGGATGCCGCTCAGCCGCCGGGCGGCGGCTACCTAATGCACGCCGGCGCAAGCCCTGGCATGGACGCTCGCTTCAACGGCATGGGCGCGGGCTATGGCGACCCGGGTGCCTATCCTGATGCGAGCGGGGGCGGCGCGGGTGCCACACAAGCGCGCTTTCATCCGCCAGATCAGGCAGCAGACCCCATGGTGCTGCACGCCTTTGGTGGCGCACTGCCGCAGGGGGTGCAGGACGGCGGCGCGGCGGCGGGCTGCGCGCCGTTTATGCACCTGGGGCTTTAGTTCCGTGACGCAGTGCAGTGGCGGCCGGCGCGGGGTCGTGGGTGGCGCGGCAGGCTGTCGGTTGTGCGGGCTGGTTAGGGGTGCGCATGCACGTGGCTTGGCGGGGAAGCGGGGCGCGCGCCACTTCGCTTCCTCGCCGGCAGCTTGACATTGTGTCGCGACTGGGCCTTGTAGAGTGGGGTGTGTTTGTAGGGACTCCAGACAGCGGTGTATCCTGTGGCGGGCCAGCCTGCCCACTCGGACGCCCCGCACGCCTCTCGACCTGGCTCCGGTTGTAGTGACGGTGTGTTAAAGGGTGCACAGCGGCGAGTGGCTATGCGGTGCCCGTTCGGCAGTAGGCGTATAGGTGGGCGCTGCGCTAATAGACACACCAGTTGCAGCAGTCTGCTGCCGCCTGTCATGCGCCCCAAAAGAGGGCTAACATTTGTAAAGTAAACTTGAACCGAACCTGAAATGTGGGGCGTGGCGCGCGCACAACCTGCGTTCATCTCATGAGGCTGCCACCAGTACTCCTGATTGCTGACCCGGACACAGGTCTGACCCTGACAGCACATACACACCATACTCGGAAGTTGGATCGTAACATATAATGACTGCCCTGGGTAGGCGCAAGTCTTTGCTTTGATCCCCCCCTTTGCACGGGTCCCCCCAGGGTGACGGCCCCTACCGGTGGGGAGACCTACAGTTTATCGCTCCTAGATGAGTTTCATATGATAAGGGCACGATTTGTGTGCGCGTGGTCACCTGCAGGAGTGTCTGGTCACTTCCTCGAGGCGGTAACATGCCACTGTCTGGGTTAGGTGTCCGTGTCAGGAATTAGGCATGTTGCCACCAGCCTGCACTGGTGGGGCAGATCTCTGCTTCAGCCAGTGCCTGCACCTTTTCCTTAAACGCACCACATCTCTATGATGGAATCCGCTCTTCGGTAGGTGCGAGACTTGCTGCGCTGGGTAGGCGCAGGTCTTTGCTTTGTTCACCCCCTTGCACGGGTCCGCCCAGCGTGACGGCCCCTACCGGCGGGGAGACCTAGAGTTTATTGCTCCTAGGTGAGTTTCATATGATAAGGGGCACGATTTGTGTGCGCGTAGTCACTTGCAGGGGTGTGTGGTCACTTCCGAGAGGCGGTAACATGCCACTGTCTGGGTTAGGTGTCAGAAATTGGTACTGATGGGTCACGGCGTGTGACGTATTTTATACTTCGTTATACAAGATGCAGCGTATTTCTAAGCCCCAAAACGCGATATACGGCGTACTTGCCATATAAATACGCCAATCTGTATACCGGTACGTTAAACGCCATATTTACATACTTGGTACGTTATATGGCGTATAATGCAAAGTTTATACGCTGTGACCCATCACTAGAAATTAGGCATGTTGCCACCAGCCTGCACTGGTGCGGCACATGAGTGCTGCGCTGCGGCTGCACTGCGGTGATGTGTGCGCCAGCTACCGCGGTGCTTGCGTGTGCGCGCGTTGCTAGCCGCCTTCAGTGTCTCAATGCCAGGTGGTCGTGCGGAAGGCCCATGCAAGTTCGCCTCCGCGCCTGACGCTTTCAAAAAAGGGTTGCTGACCACGTCCCAAATTAGCAATGTTGCCAAAATGTACCCACATGTGGCGTTTATGGGCGGCACTCGGTGCTCCTGGCACTGATTCAGCGTTGTTTTGCTGAAGAATGTGCCAATTTATGGGGTTGTGCATCCCAACTGTTTGCTTGCTGTGCACGGGGACCGGTGATTTAGGTTGGCCAGCCAGTGTGCATTGGTGGCGCACCCTCACTCTAGTACTCTGTAATCCGTACAGAATAGTTTTGTGGCAACATGCCAGGCTTTCTTTAGAGTACACATTGCCGAGCATTGCCAGCGCTGCCAACAGCGTGTGTCTGATCATCCTTCCTCTGGTCACTCCCGCACCGTGTGCTAAAGGGCTTTCCGCGCCCTAAGCGGAGTTTAATCAAAGTACTCGGCACGAGTGTCATAAAAGTGGTTGGTAGCAAATGTACTCTTATTAAACTCCGCTTAGGGCGCGGAAGCCCTTTGCACACGGTGCGTGTGACCAGGAAATCAGACAGGTA